>JAACJT020000002.1:2277915-2289513 GCA_009936485.2 Gymnarchus niloticus | reverse complement strand
TTCATTTTTGGGGAGTGTATCCGCCGCCCCCGGCGCGGGGGGGGGGGGGGGGGGGCGGGAGCCCCGACACACACACACCCAATTCCATTACAAAGTCACTGACTAGCCTCAACGAGATCACACTGGGTTCAAATGCTGATATCATTGCCAGTATTAAAATTAATGAAGCTGGACAAAATTAATCTATTGCAGAAAACTGTGAAAGAGAGCATGCCTCTGACATTGCTTTTATCAAAAAATTGCTTCATTTGGGCTGTGATGAACTGATGCAATAGGCATCATCAATGCAAATTGTTGCACGACGCAAAACCCCTCATGTGTGAGATGGACCAGAGGCAAGCCCTCAAAGCTGAGGGGCTCTAGCACATCAGCAGTGGTTGGCCAACTTCACAGTCTATGGCATTCAGAAAACACACTGCATCAAATACAAGAACGAACAATGTTTTTCAGCTGACAAACGCACGTGTTGAGATGTTTTTGCTGTTGAGTTCAAGCAGATGTGACCAATGAGGTAGCAAATGTTTGATAACACGCTTCCAAAATCAAACATCTACATAATATTAATGCAGAGGATATTTATTGTGGCTTTGACACCTGCATGCATTTCCTGCAAACAGCGGCCACCGCAACATTAACGTGTCCATTAAAATATGTGATTTGACATTAAGTGCAGTTAGTTAAGATTCACCTTTAACTAGGCAGGCTATTCAAAGACATGCAAATTGCTTCCATGTGGACGAAGAAGCTAGAAATTTCTTGAAGTGAATTTCTGGGCCTTTAAGGAAAATGCTTAAAGTTCAGATATTTGAACCAGGACTTTGAGATCTGCCAAAATGAAGAGACACGTAGGCGAAACCTGGATCAATAGCAGTCCTTTCTGACAAGAGGGCATGGGCCAAACAAAATGGCAGCTTAGAAACAGAACCAACCGCCCGCCCACGGCAGCCTGATCGTCTAGGCAACCAACTGCTAGTTTCAGCCAATATTAGATCACATAAAACGGGGAAGACTGTCACTGTCAATGGGCAATATCTTCAAATTAACACTGACTTATCGGAGTAGATGTTTTAATTAGTCCTTAATGAACAACGAGCACAGTGGACTGCACAAAAGGGCATTCTGGGTGCAGTCTCAATTAAAGGTGAGGTTAATCGACTGAAAGCCGTAGCAAGCTACGGAATCCATCATTATCAAAGGTTACACTTTAAAGTAAGCTGCGAGTGTATGACCACACCAAACAGCAACATTGCTAAACGACCAGCAACAAGTAAAAGCCAGCTTCTTCCAGCATACGGTACTGGCCGCACATACAAGATGAGGTCATTTTTACGTAATTACAGCCGGATGCAGCCAAAACACAAAAGACTGTACGCAGACAAATTTCTGTCTGGAGGGCCAAGCGCACGCCAACTGCGCATGCGCCACAATCACCACTGTCTGTCCACAGATTTAATTGCACAATTGCCCATGCGTGTATTGTGCAACTTAAGAGAACCAAAAAGAAATAGGAACACAGCAGTGTCCATATTGGCTGCCCATGGACTAGCGAACCGCCATGTGCTGAGAAGCATCCAAGCCTTAAAGGAGCTGCTCAAAAAAAAAAAAAAATGCTGTGACAATTTCCCTAAAAAAAAAAAAAAAAAAAAAACACTCCAATACTCCATATATACTGTAAAAAATTCAATTTTAATGATGTACCTTACATAAATCTGCAAAGCATTTCTGTTTTATACAAGACAAAAAAAAAAAATCCTTCACTTGGGTTACAACACTTTCACAACACACGCACAACTCCAGGTTACAGGAACTACCAGACTGGGATTACCCAATTACCGTGAAGCCTCGTGGTCCCTATACCCCAGACACACTGAATCAGCATCAAAGCCCCTATCTCTGACCAATGGTTAGCATTTGAGAAATGATTAGTCAACAAATGCTGAACGGCGTGCAGAGGCAGGGAAACGTTAATCACACCCAAAGACCAGCAAGGGGGTAAACAGTGTATAGGGTTCGAGGTGAACAGCAGACAGAGACTCAAGCAAAAAGATGAGCAGGGACGTCAAGGGCATTAAGACCTATGTGGCAAGCAGAGGTAGGACCCGCCGTTCCCTGAAGCAGAGAGAACATCTCACTCACCTTGAGCACTGAGGTCTTCTTTGGGGAGAGCTCGTTGTTCTGAGGCTCCATGACCGAGGTGTTCTGGAAGAGAGAGATTGGGGTGAGAATGACAGGGGGTGGGACACAGGCAGGACCGACGCACAGACAGCAGCAGCAGGAAGAGGGGTGGGTGCAGTTGGTCTGGGGTAGGGTGGAGCAAGGGGAAGGTCACATGACCAGCACATGGCACAGACACATATGGGTTTGCTTGGAGACCTTTTCTCAGCCAGCCCAGAGTCAGCTTGCGCTTCACCCCACCAGACCCCGAGAGCTGACAGCTGCAACACGTTGGGTTTTAATAGTGCAGCAGCTGCTGGTACTTCAGCGACGGCCATAACTAGATGGTGCTGCCCCAATGACGATGACAGTGACCGACGCCCCCACATGGCTCTACCAGGGGAGTGTGTGGCCAAGGGTAGCAGAAACATGCAGTGCTCTATCAAACAGGAGGCAAGCAACCCACCGTCCTGCAGGACACACAACACAGCACACATCAGCGCGCTTGAAGTCCCAGACTAACACCACCCAAAGCCCCTAATTGATGTACAGCTGTATACTTGATGTGGTCGAAAGTGTCAGCGCACACGTGGAGATACGGAGCAGCCACTGGACTCGGAGTCACCCAGCAGACAGAGGAGGAGGGCACGTACACAGCGGCGAGGTCGACACTGGAGGCGACAGCCGTGTGTAACAGTCCTACCGCTTACTGCACGACAGATCATATGTATAAACCTTCAGACCTCTCTCTGTCAGATTCAGTCCATCATTCACCAGTCACATGACACACACACACGCGCTCTTCCCTGTGCTCGCCCACACGCGCATGTCGATGACTGTATTGGTGAAGATTGATGCCTGCGATGGAGGGACAGCAGTAACCATGGTTACAGCACACGCATTAGTAGAGGAGCCTCGCCTTTGTACCTGGGTTTCACGTTTTCTGAAATATTAAGGGTGCGCATGAACGTATGTCAGAGGTTGAGGTCCACATTTAAGCAGGCAGACAAGCAGGCATGTCAGAAGTCAGGCGACGCATGCAACATGCAAGGACAGGCAGTTGTCAACAGAACCCAGACAGGCAGGCATCTCGGCACGGTGAGCGGCTACATTGCTGCTAAGTTTGGCTGGAGTCACCCAGGACTTGTACTGATGAAGACACCCCAAAGTAAACAGCAAGATAAGAACACGCAGGAAATCACAATCTTATTTTATTACCTCCCCATGTCCATCCTGCTTGGTAGCCTGATGCCAATGAGCCACATGGGCTCAGCGGCCTGCTGGGTTCTGTACGGAACACACTGGCTTCCTTTGAAGTCCTTCATCAGTGTGACCTCGGGTCTGATGGGTTTCCACCAAATGAGCACCCTGACTTGCTATTCACCCTGCCGGACTGGCCCGACTCTACTGACCCACGTTTAAGCAGCTTTACCCGCAACATCAAATCCTGCTTTCCTTCAGAATTCACTCCTCTGAGAATGGGTGACGGTCACAGACGAGAGGGGCTGACAAAGTCGCGGGGATAACGTGAAGGCAGCAACCTGGGTGCATGGTAGGTCGCATGGTGCTGCGCAGCTGCAGGGGAGGCAGCAGGAAATCTGCACAGCATCACGGCACCTGTTGCACGTGCTCAGAGCTACGCGGAGTCCAACCAAATCCCAAGGGCCCACTGGAAAGCAGGGGAAGGCACGGCTGATGCAGCCACTGCTGCTCACAGAACCCCCTCCCCTCGTGAGGAGTAAAATCTGAAGGACGAGAAGCGGAAGAGCGAGGGACACAGACACGCAGGAACAGCCTGCTCTGCTAATATTGGCCGCCCGCAGGTCATGCCAATGGGACCTAGACATAACCGAATGCTTTGGGGGGTGGGGGGGCAGTCTTTGGTGACATCAGCACACAGGAGGAAGTAAGAGCAGCACCTGATTGTGGCCCCTGGGCATGCTCTGTAGACACCTCAGTGCACACAAGCTCTCTGCCACCGAAGAGCAGCCGAGCCAGAGAGAGCGCGGCACAGAGCACTGCAGACAGAGAGAGGGGATGGGGGTGGGGAGAGACAGCTATTAGAGCCGCACGCACGCACACGCTCGCTCGCACACGGACACACGTGGGCGGGCGTGCAGCCGTCGGAGCGACGGTGGGGGAGACGGGAGGCCCAGCTGAGCACGCACGTCCCCCCCAGCGCGTGAGCGCACTCCATCATGGAGCTCGTGCTTCGACCGCGATGGTCCCCGCACGCACCGGGGCGTCCCTGCCTGTGCCGGACCATGAGCGTGGGTCAGGAGGGGCTGCCGGGGTGTGAGCCTGTAGGGACGGTGAGTTTGGGGGCTTGGTGTCTGTGAAGTCAGGGGACGCACAGTCTGAATTTCCAATCCAGTTCATAGTCTCTCCACTCACAGACATCAACATGATGAGGACAACACAGCAGCACTAACCCATCATGACTGGCACTAATGGACCCTGCCATGCACCACAGAATATGACATCCTGCTAGCATGAATACAAGGAAAATTAAGAATCATTTTATTCAAAAATGTACTTGTTAGTAGCGCATGGTGCTTATAGGGTGAGCTGAATTTTTCACTTTGCTAGCAAGTTAATCTAAGGGGCTGGCTAGCAAACTTAAGTAAAAACTGAAGATCAGTCATTCCTGTTAATCCGATAAGACTGGAATAGAGCGGAAACAAGGAGAATATGGACAAGCAGGGGACAGAGAGCGGGCAGTGAATGAGGTATTGTCAGAGTGAACAGTGAGAGGCGGGGTGCAGTGTCAGCAGAGAGCAGAGGTGGGGGGTGGTGTCACCAACAACAGAGTGGCAGTGGGGGCGGGGAACAAGTCACCTGAGTGTCAGATTAATGCAGCAATATGCCAAACACAGACTGGTTACATCACAAGTAAATAGACTCACAGATCTGCGTGTGCTCGAATACAGGGGCGCAGCGGCCTAGAGTGAAAGCTGTAGATTAAGAAGACAGCATAAGGCAGGGGAAGGGTGCAACATCACGATCTCCTCTGTAAAATTATCTTCGGTGTACATGTATCGGTGAGGGATGATGACAGCCATGCACGCACACACACCCCAGGAAACTGACACACGTGAAAAGCACGCATACCATAAGAGAAGCACGCACAGGCGGACACTAGCACAGGTGTGCCACTGTTAGGTTGAGGCACTGATTAGGGTTCCTGACACAAAGGGTACCGTTTGGCGGCGATACAGGATCCCTGCATAGGAGACCATCAGCTCTGCTGAGCAAGCTCTATTCCAGCTGCTTTCTACTGCACATCCAGGGATGCGACAAGGTTAAAAAGCGTCATCTAGTTAAACAGAGAGACCAGAAGAGCTGTGGTAATATAAAGGACATTCACCCAGGGTGGGGGAGGGAACACCAAAACCTCCCTCCCTTAACACATCAGTTTCACGTCTTGAATAAGCAAACATGCTAAAGCATGAAACAACATGGCCTTAAATTACCGAAGGACTGAGTACACCCTGTTCTCTGTAAACCCTTCTCCCCCCCACGGTGACGCTGGTCCACAGTGGGTCCTCATCCAGTGTGGCAACACTGACCACAAAAGCAATGCTGGTCACTCTGGCCAGTCGTAGAAGATGACAGCCTGCGTGGTTGGAGGCACGATCCTAGACAAGAGGCCATCCCAACGCTGCGCCTACTCCAATCTCCTCCCCCGTATCCCTGCACAGCCACACCTCCACATCGTGTAAACAATGCGAGTAGGCTTGGCACTAAACAACCGGCACGGCTTCAAAGCTTGCCAGAGAGACGAGTCACTCAAAGATGGTGAAAATAAGCAGGCGTGGCTGTGGGAGCAGTCACACTGTACTCAGCGAAGTCACAGCCCACATTCTCTGGGAAGGCATGAAGACAGAAATCGAGACTTGCTGTCCCAGGACCAACATCTAGTCTACCTTTAAAATATCTATCATCTATTAACTCAAATCTTGCTTCCATCACTAGAATAGAAAAAGCTGGCAACAGTGTAAGATGACAAGAAGGGAGATATTATAATCTAAATGAGAATGCTTCTCATTTAGGAGTATTCATTCATTCCCACTTTCCCTGTGTGTTTAAAGCAAAATAAAGCTCTAACAGAAAGCTTTTCATTAGCATCAGTAGGGCAGGAAGTATGAATGTACTTAGTTAAGACATCACCCACCATCAGACTGCAGTTTAATGAACATACACAAATAAACCCCATCATTCAACCTCTAAAGCTCAGTACTAACTAGTCCTGAATTGGAAATGAGTTTATAAATAACACGTTACTTCGTTTAACTATGGCGTATCGTGGCCTATTAGGGTAACTGAAAAAGCACATGCAAAAACGTCCATTTGAGTCAATGGGATAATAATACGCCACTGGGATGGTCATGGAGGGCTTTCAAAAAAAAGCAGAGCGATTTTTAAAAGTCGATGGCCTGAATGCTTTGTTTTTGACGCCGCCTCACGTTAGATGTTCACGATGAATGTGTCTGGACTCGTCAAGCTGAGAATTTCACTCGGAAGCCCGCTATTAAAGCAGTCCAGGAGCAGGACGCGGCGCTCCGGGCGACATCAGCCCTTCAGCCGCGCTGGGAATGACAGCAGTCTGCTTGAAGTGACACGGCGTCATCATAAGGCGGCTCGTCACCGTCAGCTCGAGCCAGTACACACACACACACACACACACACAGCGGAGAAGACGACGGAAACCCGGCCAGCCACTGACGCCCGGCACGGTTCGTGTGGATCTACGGCGTTGACAGAGGTCCAAGGCGGCGGACATTTTCACCGCCCGCTAGCCTTCACCACTTCCTTCTACGCAGCTGGAAAAACCCACGCCTGAAAAACGAACCTAACGACGACGACAATAACGACAATAAGCCGGAGGAGCGGCTTTAAGAGGGCCCGTGACAGGGACGGGGGCTCCGGTGCGTGCAGCAGGCCGCCCTCGGTGCCGTACCCCCGCTCCGTCTCCCAGCCTCCGACCGCCGGGCCGAATGGCGCAGCGACGCCGCACCGAGACACTCGGTCGGACGCAGAAGTTCCGAGCCGCCGACTCCACTCCGCACGGACCTTTTCGGGCACTCCGGCGGGCGGAGGCCGGCCCAGGCCCCGCTCGGCCCGGGTATTGTATCCCGGTTTCGATCCCCCTCCTTTTTTCCTCCGCCTATGTCAGTCCTGGGCCATTCCGTATGCCGGAGGTTTCCCCCCTTTTCCGCTCCCATTTCATGTCATATTATGCCTCAGCTGACCGCCACCTCCCCCTTCCCTGACCGGCGACGGCAACAGAGAGGCTCCTGCGTAAACTCACCATAAGCTCTAGCGTTTTGTCCTCCATCTCTGGCTCCATGTTGTTGTTCCCCAAGCCTCTCTGGTAATGAAAATGGAAACCCAGCCGTGCGTCGGCGGCCCGCGGCTACGTAACGTCACGAAGCACCGCCCACTTCCGGTGAAGACCTGCCCGCTTCGGCAAGGAAAGCTGAAGTCTTCAAACCGTATAAACTGGCTCGCGGTGATGTAGAGGTGGACTGAAATATATGGAAGATATATGGCAGTTCCACTAAAATAGAAAGGTATAATAATGGTCTCCCAGGCTAGGTGAAATTCTAGCCATCGAAGCATTCTCATCACATTGGTGATGGGATTCTAACAGTATATATTTAGTAGATCTCAGACTAGTTAGCGTGGCATATCGGCAGGGGATTTACAGGAGTGCCCCGAGTTTAGCGCGAAACAGGGCGGAATATCAGGGGGACAGAGTGCAGTCGAGATCGCAGAGAGCAGCGTTCAGAGTCTGTGTTAAGATTACTGCAGTAATCTGCCTTGCTTGAACCCGAATAAAAGACTTCCCAGGATCCTTGGCTTAAATGGTGTTCTGGCCGACACTCCGGGATATACTGCTAGAATCCCCGTGTCAGGGCAGGGACGGTGATCCCTACCTGGATCTCTACCACATTGGAGCTATCAGCGGTGTCCGCCGCGGTTGAGGTTTGCTGAGACTGACCCAGCCTAGCGGCCTCCGCTACAATAGCAAAGAAAGACTATGATAAAAATGAGAATGCCTTGCGGGAGAAACGCATAAAACATGCTTAGATTACGTTTCATGTAAAACATTGCCATTGCATTTACTTGGCATTGTTATGGGGCTCCCAGAACCCCACCCCTAAAGTACATTGGTGTATTACTGTGTGAATACAGGTGTTGCATATGTAAAATGGTGAGCATGCGCTTTGATTCCAAGTAATTGGCTTTATTAGCATAATTTTCATATGGCACAGACACCTACGTTTACCCACATTCTGTCTGCTTCTACATTACATTATCAAACCGTGTTGGTCAGAAATGGCAGTTTCAAGCCAGAAAGCTCTTGTTTTAATACTTGTGGGTTACGTATTCTTTCACCTCAATGAGTTTCAAATAGTTATCCTGCACACCACCCCAACACATTACTGGTCCAGAAATAATTTCATCAATGTAAATTAAATATGTACTTTAGGAAGTTCATTAAAAAGCTATGGTCTATACAGCTCCCCCCCCCCCCAAATAAAAATCAAAATGGCATTGGGACAGGATCCTGAGGGGATACATTCAGAGTAACTTTAAACTCCATTTCCGACCTCTGTCCATGCAGTTTATAAATGCCGTTTCAAGATTCTCAGAGCCACACATACATTACCACACTCCCAGTCAATAATACTGACATATGACTGTTTTAACTGCTCGCTCCACGCATGTGATTTGCAGTTTTAGAACATTCAAGCACAAAACACCCATTTAGAATACATTAAGATCATTTTAATTATGGGCAGCTCTACCAATTCATATAAAAGAACAACTGAAAAAAAAGAAACAGGTTTTATTTAGAGGAGTTTCAATGCATATTTTGAAAGTTTCAGGCAGCTGTGTTTGTTATAGCCGTTTTGACGCTCACTGCTCCATGAGGGACTCGGGAAAGGGGGGAGAACGTGGCTCCGGGGGTTCCAGTTTGTCACTTATGCCATGCCAGCATCTTGAACGCTGTCCAATGAGGAAACATTGGTTTTTAATGTGTTGGGTTAAAAACCAATTTCTGGTCCTGTTGCAGTCCGTGAATGAAAAAATGGTGCACCAGTGCAGTAGGGGGCAAAAGAGTCCAAGTTCTGAAAGCAATGTAAATCACATCGCTGATTGGGTTTGGCCAGGTTGTGGAATTGCCATAACGGGAGGTCCTTTAATCAGAATGGATTGACACCACACCTGGAGTTAAGCCTCAGGAGAAACTTACTCCCCACACTTAAAGGGGCAGATAACTAGACTGCATGGGAGGGCGTTACAGACAACATCCAATCCACAGGCTGATTCTGACCATTGCTGCAGGTCCTAAAATTAACAGGAACACACACAAGCACATATAACAAAGCAGGCATGTCACAGTCCCATTCTCTACTCAGCTGGCTGGACAATCCCAGTTCACAAGGCCTGCAATATGAGCCCATTGGCTGAAAGGATTGCCTTTGGTACCTTATGTATTGGGTATGAATCAGACAATTGAAAAGGAAAGGCAGCACAGCAGGAACGGCACTCCACCTCCATTTTACAGGCAAGGTCCTCTGTGGATCTCTCAACCTAATAGGTTACATGACATTCGTTGTTTGCAACAATACCTTGTTGCTCTTAAACATTACTGAAATTCTGCACAAACAATTGGAACAAAATGTGTTTCTATCTTTTTAAAAAAAGGCATACAGTATGCTCCTGCCACAATGCTTTGCAGACCATTGCTCAGTGCAAATATTTGTGATGAGCATACAAGCATGCATTTTTGCCCCACCCCACCATGCTGATACCTAGCTTAATCTTTGGGATGTGCATGTTTGAACTTCGACAATGACGCTGTAAAACCACAGGAGAGTGCGCTCAGGCCCAAACATGCCCCCTCCCAGCACAGATTTTCTGCTGTATCAGGGGGTATACAGCACATTCGATACATCAGCTGGGGCTCCCCTCGTCCTTGCTGAGAAGGGCTGCAATCTATGCAGATTTCCCCCTAGCTGTCTAAAGCAACCTCACTACAGCATTAAATGAGTTTCAGTCAGGGAAGAAATTAATCAAGCACTTAAGTGATCAGGTAGGAGACAGATCCACACATAGACCAGCCCTCTTGGAGCATGACTTAGGAGCTCCAGTTTATTTTTCCACGACTGCAGGATAAAGCTATCTTAAAACTGATATGAGCTCTATGTCAAGAGTGACAAACTCCAGTCTTAGAGCCACAGGTTACCCAAGCTTCACTTAATCACTTAAGTAAAATTATTCAGATACAAAACATTCCAAATAACGGTGGAGTAAATTAAACTAGCAGCCAAAGAGAACTGAGCCACAGAAGGTGTAGCTGTAAGAGTGGAGGGAGTTTGTCACCCCAGCTCTACACACACACAGACTATCCTTCTGGATAGCCATATGCAGCATGGCAGTAGATGCACAGTTAACAGAAGGATCGCTAGGGCCTGCTTTATCATATCTGACAGCATCATGCCTTCTGGGGAGAAACACCAAGGAGCATTAAACAGTGGTCATCGTCACAGCCTAAACTGAGGGAACGTAGCATTCCTTTAATGACCAAAGCAGAGGATGTATTGTCTCAGCCACAGATGTGCATGGCCACCTTGCCCACCCTCTCTGTTCTTGCACTGGTGTTCCATTCCGAAACCACCCTGGAAGGTCCCTACCCACAGAAGCACATTCCACAGTAAGGCGTCCAGACGGGTTGGTCTACCTCTCTATTGGAAGCCCTCCAGTTGGTCCCCATGTGCGCATGCGCACGCACACACACACACACACACACACACACACACAGTTAACCAGTCCATAAAACTGCACAGGGCACTGGGGAACCTGATCACTGCCCCACCGGACTATGAGTCCAGAAGAACAACGGCTCAGCTCCCATTCAAGAGAGTGGCCATCACACCAACACAAAGCTGAATGTCCGAACTGGAAGGCAACTGATCCAGCATGGTGGGAAAGTAGGCCATATCATAACAGGTATGTTGGGCTTTAGTTGAAGAGCAGTCCCTATTAAATTAATGTCTTCAATTCCCTTTATAAACCGGGGGGGGGGGGGCTGTTGCTGGTTTAAAAAAAATATAAAAGGGGGAGAAATGTGCAATAACGAAAATGCATTTCTATTTCAGTTAAGCCACAATGAGGGCAGAAAGGTGGCAATGCAGGACCTCGCAGTTCATTAAATCAGGCTCCTTTAGCAGAGAGAAAAAGCAAAAAAAGTTAACCAACCAGGGTATGGAGATGTTCTAAGGCAGGGTTATGTTACCATGAGCTCCCGCCCCCCCTCCTCATCTGAAACCTGTTCTCATTCCCCTCTTAATGCATGTTGCTCCCGACAGAAGCTGTGTTCTCGCTCGCCTCTCCCTCCTCACCCCTCCCACCCACCCCTGTGCCAGTCTA
>JAACJT020000002.1:2257300-2277815 GCA_009936485.2 Gymnarchus niloticus | reverse complement strand
ATGCACGCTGCTCCCGACACAAGCCGTGCTCTCGCTCGCCTCTCCCTCCTCACCCCCCCCACCCACCCCTGTGCCCGTCTAGACTACCTAGTAGTCATCCAAATCGAAGAATTCGTCGTCATCTCCCTGGTACTCAAGGCCCTGGAAGTCCACTCTATAGCGCAGCACACCTGAGCAAGAGAAAAAGGGAGGGGTGAGACCACTGGCGTCGTCAGGGCCAACCCTCTTTTCAGTAGTGCCCCAAATGAGTTTTTGGTTTCAAAAAGTGAGTGCGGTGCCACCCAGTTTCTCAAATCTGCTATTATCAGGCCCCGGTTGAATCTGATTGAAGTGTTGTCTGGACATAAACCAACACGTTTCTTTAGTACACCCGCAGCTTATCGCTTTGTAGTTGTGACAAAATGTAAACAACTCTAAGACTGAAATTATGATTTGGTGTCAATGTTCATTTCCATTGGCAACATTTGCCCATCTACCATTTTACCACAAAAGGCAAACGTATTCATCCTGCTGACAGAAACCATACCATCGCTCTTGAACATGAGCAGTCTGCTTTAGTTTTAGTTGTGCATACAGCACTCCTGTTTAAGCCATACATTAAGTTCAGATGTACAGCCACAAACAGCTCCAAAGATAATTCTTAGATCCCACTACAAAGGTCTGACAAAAGCCTCAGATTTTCTTTAACGCACCCCGGATTTTTTCAGAACCTAGAAACACCTCTGGGTGAGACCCCACACTGCAGTTCCACAAAGGACTAGGGATTTCCACCCTTCCCCCCTTACAGTCTGATCAGGGGTGAGCCTACCTCCAATGCCACCGAAGCCCTTGACAAACTGTGACCCCTCCTGGCTCTTGTCTGTGACAATCTCCAGTGTGGCGCCAAACTTCTTGTAGTTGTTGGCGAACCACTCCAGCAGCGGCATGCTCTCTATCAACTCGTGCTCCTGGCCCGTCTGTGTAGAGCACGGCAGAGCAGTGCAGGGTGAAGCAGCGCAGCAGGACTCTACGTCTAGTCCACGTGATGACATGGATATTTGGAGAAGTAGACCAAGCCATACAAATTTACACAAGACAGTGGACTTTATGCTTAAAACAGCGCTGCCATATTTGAAAGCTAAGACAGGGAAGAGCTTAATACAACCGTGTTTGCGTTTCAGCTGACTGTCCTAAAAGGAAGCATCTTCAACTGCTTCGGTAAAACATCTCACAAACAGGAAAAGAAGGAATCCAGCAAGCACAGCTTACCTCCTTGTCTGTGAAGTGGGATTTGTCTTTCTCTTGTTCTGGCGTCAGATACAGGACCTTTTCGTCTGGGTCAGGGAGACAGAGACAGAAACTCAAGACAAACAAACTGGACTCCGCTTGGACATTCTTGGTTTTTCAACAGAAGCCCGCCCTGCCAATGCCAGTGATGCAAAGACATCAGTAATGCTACCAGTAGGGCTGTAACAGGGTGGTTTTGTCTAGGGAGCCAAGTAAGCCAGAAATGGCACCATACTCTTAGCTACCAGCGCACAAGCAGGGCTTAGCTAGTCCCACCAGCAGGATACGCACCATTTTCAGGTGCGGTGCCTTCAGCACCGTGACAACGCAGGACATAACGCATGGTGTCGAGGTTTTCATACACGATGAGGATCTCCACGGCGCCCATCTCCAAGGCCTTCAAAGTGTCCTCCACACCGAAGCAGTACTTCCCCGTGTCCTGGCTGATTTCGTCAAAGTAGCGACCTGTGGTTGATTACAAAAAAGAACTTACCTACAACAGTAAATACCAGCAATCCTGATAAAAGAAACAGTACTGTGTGTTCATCTGGTCCATTGAAACCTTTAAGGCAAGCTTTACAAATGAACAAACGGCTTTGGTCTCCATGACATCATACAGACGCAGCAAAGAGCAACTCCCCCTTTTATCGACCCACACACACTTAATCCCACAAAATGAAGTACACTGACTTATGAGCTTCTTCTCCTGGATGAACTTGACGTTGGACAGCACTTCGGCGGACAGCTCGATGGCCTGGTTGAAGCCGTTCTCCCCTCCATATGAGATGTCGACCAGCTTCAGCACCTTAGCCTGTAGCCTCTGAAGACATAGAATCAGAGCTTTAGACTATTGGTGGGGGAGGGGAGAGAGGATGCCACATTTGAATTCCTGAAACCACGAGCATCCCTAAGTTCATCACAGTGCCCACGATTTGAATTCCATCTTCACTCTAGTTAGACACTGCTGCTCAAAAGAAGCAGGGGACTCCATCGGTGAAATGAAACAACATGTCACCATCCCACTTAATGTACGAGAGCCTTTGTTTAACCAGGAAAATTGCAAGGCTGGGTCACCTTTTTGCAAAAAGGTTTTGCTGGATAGCTGATACAGCTAAAGGAGTTCCAAATGTAAAGGACTAAGCAGAACCTTAGATGGTTTACAGATACTTTTCAAACAGAATTACAAGCCAAGACTTATACCCAGACAGGTAATTTTGGATCTGATGGGTCACAGAATTACAAACAATGATTTAGCTGGATTACCAAGTCTAAGATTAATTATGAGGCGTACAGCCACATAAATGCAACCAATACATTTACTTTTTAATTTGTAAAATTAATCCACCACAAGATGACGGTAGACCTCTGAACCATTCCAAATAAATCAACAGTCACTAACTGGTTTATAGAGACCTAAACACAGACTCAACAAACCCAGCCACTAGACTACCTCCTCTTAATACTCAATATTACAGCTGGAGCAAATCAACCAGTTAATACAGTACTATATTCAAGCAGCACTAACCGGGTCAAACATGTCCGACTGACTGAGCTCAGTCTTGAAGTCGGCCGACCCAGCCAAGACCATGCCGGCTACGTTGACCTTGTCATTGGACACGAAAAGCTGAACTGCCGTCTCCGCCACCTTGCGCACATAGTTGTGCCTCTTCTCCATCCTCAGCCGAGCGAAGCGTAGTGCTGACTGGCCACCTCGCCCTACAGAAGAAGTGGAAACAAACAGGGTTTCACAATAACCAGAGCGATAAGCCTACAGTGGGTCTCTGCTGCAATCTGGGTAGGCAAGGGCAATCTACAGAGTAGAAATAGGAAGGTGGGCAGACCTTACCGTGTTTCTTTGGCAGATCCACAGTGAACTTGTGCAGCACCTCCCTGGTGTTGCCCTGCAGAGTGCCGAACAGGGCACCACTCCCATCAATCACGATGAAGCCAAACTTGCTGTCGTCGGACAGCAGAGCCGTTAGGGCCTGGGCAAAAAGGAATTGGTGGTGGTGGTGGACAGAGACAATGACCAATCAGGAAAATTCACAAGGGAATAATTTTACTCTCACACTCAAAGTCAAAAGTCTGAATAAACCAGGGTCAGGGTAACTTCCTTCAAAGGCTCACCTCAGTGTGGAACTTGTTGTCACAGAGATACAGTGATGTGTTGATTGGTTTAAAAGGCTCAAAGTCAATGTTCACTTTCTTCTCCTTGCCTTCCTCAGTCACAATGGTACCACAATACACCACCAGCCCATTGGGTGGCACTGTAGCACAAGAGCAGCAGCCCAATCAGCAAAAGCCACGAGTAGCTGAGCAACGTCCCCGTCTCTAGCATTCAATCTCACCACACAAGGAACTGTAGACCAAAGTACCATAGAGTACCCCGGCCCTCCCATCTTAAAGCATACATGGCAACAGCAAAGTAATAGGCAGGCTGCCTAACAGCAGACAAGCCAAAATATAGAGCTCTTAAGACACTTTAAAATGCTGATAAGATTAAAGAATGTTGTGGGCATGTACCTCACATTTCATCCCACAATGAAATGTGACACCCGCTTCTAAATCTGGCAGAGGCTCTTAGTGTCACAACAGGTAGATTTTCATGATAACTCTGAAAAAACACTAAAAAAAAAAAAAAAATCTACCTTACATTAACATCCAGCAAATACAAGTCCTCCTACAAAATTTCACATTTATTATCAGGGTTTATTACCCAGTTTGCTGACCTAGTGTGATCATGATGTGCAACTTTAGAGCTAGAGACATAGCAGGAAATTCACACTGAGTCAAATCTACTTGGCTGTTAGTCTGACTGAACGAGAGCCAGCAGCAGATCTGCGTACCCTTATTGTACAGCTTCAGTCGCTGCTGTACCGAGGTGATCGCTCCCAGCACCGACAGCCGGTTGACTCGGCTCTTGATATTGGAGGCCGTGCCAAACTCATCTGCCAGCATCTTGGCCACACGCGAGATCTGGTCCTTGGGAGGGATGATCAGGGAGATCATGCTGGTGCCATTCCTGAAAGGGGTTGGGGCAAGAAGAGGACAGACTCTTCGTATGTGACACAAACACACACACATGACTAGCAGAGCCAACTCTAGCCTCAACTGTACTGTGTACATGTCCATACACACACGTGAGGGCATGGAGGTTGTAACAGGGAGAGAGCTGGATCATTAGCATCAGGGCTTGGCTGTTCATTATGGAAATACTACAACAGGATACTGCCTTTATCTGCATGTACACAGCTTGGTTAGTAACTGAATAAGCTGTACAATGACTATAGGCCACCGTGTTCACGGAGTACATCAGACCAGCAGGTAAACACCTACAGTGCAGCTATACTGCACCGGCCAAACACTGTGCAACACAATATCCCGTATATTCCAGTCAAATTCTCAGGAGACTTTTCAAATGGCTTCAAGTGTTAGTGTGCTTGTTCAAATGGAACACACGCGCCAGAAGGCAAGTCGATTTGGAAGACATACTTTAATTGTACCAATAAACTTGGACCTATTACTGATCGGTTCAATTGAACAATGCCCCATCTGCAGTTTCCACCACTATTGTCTGCAACCCTAAATCGAACGCAGAAATGGCTTGAAAACAACGATACCACTCACAACCAATGAACTTCAACTGGAGGAAGACTACTCCATAACAATGGTCAATCAGCTTACTCCAGATGCTCGCCTGAAGTTATGCGACATAATTGTCCGCAGTGCTCCCAACGTGGTGTCACCGTGCAAATTAAGTCGACACATGGCGCCCTTGACATTGAATTCACCACTTATGGATGGTTCGAGCTGGATAATTACTAGCCACGCTCGACGGCTTGAATATCCTCCATCACCACGTCGCTGGTGTGAGCAGTGAGTTCCCCCATGAGCCCACATAGCCGACCACAATCTTCTACCTGTACAGCTGCTACTGCCGCCCCCCCCCCAACAGCGACGTCTCCTTAAGCGACCCTCTGGAGCCGGCTTCTCTCTCTTTCGTCAAACACATTCCACACACCCTTCAGACTGATTCGTGTCCCCCTCCCATGGCCCCTTCACGCTCGCCGGCTGCGGGATCTCTCTCTGTCTCTCCCCTCCAGAGCTTTTAACGACCCACTTTCGGTTACCCCACATTCGCAGTCTTACCCCCGCGCTGCTTCGAGACTTTTGATCAACTTCTTTATCTTCCAGATCTCCACGTTTCTGTCAGCTGCGCTCGGGTCGTCCGCCATCTTACCTGCTGTAATACAGGAGGGGGGAAAGGGAGACGAAATGTGCTGATATAAAACAGGAGGAGGTGGAGGAAAAAAAAGCACAATAACCACAGCGGTACAGCTGCCGCTCCCACAAACCGAGGGTAGTCGCACGCCTTACTGACCACGATAGCTATCTGACTAACCGGGTAGGAAGGCCTTTTTCACCCGGCTACGAGTGTCAGTAAAGTGCGCGACAAGTTAGGGCCTTCATGACCCTCCCAGGCCTTAGAGTCCACCGAATTCATTACACACCCCGGTAACCTTAAGTTCTCACAGCCTTCTCCCCCTCATTAGATACCCAAAAAAGACAATAGGACGTCCAGAAATTACCCTCTGTCAAGCTGCCGCAATCCTCGACTTCCAGCGGCGGTTTAACTCGCCTCCAGCTCCGCCGCTCCTCTCGGTTTCTGCACTGGGGTCGTCACGTGCACTCCCTTCCCCTGCTCAGTGACGATCCTTCTCGAGCCGGTACGTTCCTGCTGTCTGCGCGCGGCGCAGCGCAGCAAGGCTCACGTGGGGGGAATGGGAGGAGACCATTCCGCTAGACATCACTTCCTGAAAATCCAGCGCACGCGTTCCTGCGCGCTATCTGATTGGCCTGCTGATGGGTGACTCGCCAGGATTTGTATTTCTCTCATTGGAGCGTTCACACTTACGAAGAAGTTAGGCGGGGTTATTTGGCGAAGCGACTCTTGGGACATGTGGTGAACAGTGGTAAAAGCGTCTTCCACACGTTATGTTGTGAGATCCGTGACAGAAATCGGATTCTTCATTTTTCAAGAGACATAGTATATATCAAGTAAGAAAAACGTGTGTACGGGCGTAGCATGTCAAAGCTTTTGATAAATATAAATTATTTACTTCTTACGGATGTTTTGGAACCATGTTCCTTTACTGTCTCAATCTGGCGCATGCTGTCATTTACACGAGTTACAAAATGATGCTGGGTGCTGCGATTTGATATCACAATCCAAGACCATTATGGCCGGATAATCGATGACTCGAGGTTGTCCTATAACGTCCCATTCTTTCTCTGTTCCATCTTCTAACCTATGCTTCCTGAAATAATTTCCGGAAAATTGCGGTCTGGGATGGGTATTGTCTTTATGAGAATTAATGGAGGGATTATGCTTCTTCTTCCATTATGTAATCACAAGTAGTACAGACTTCCTTTAATTAGCTGTAGTTTGACTGAATACAATTGACCAGACTGTTTTTCCCCAACAAGAAGATGCAGGTGCTGCCTATACTGGGCTTGCAGTTACCCTAAGCATACATCTGTCTGTGCCTAATGGATTATTCTTTACGGGGTCACAATAAGGTAGAAAGTTGAGGACACCAGGAAGGAGCCACTCTGAACAGGATGCAAGGATATTGTAGTTCACCTAACTGTAGGTTTTGTATCGCAGGATGAATCCTGAGCACGTTGATAAATGCTGCAGAGGGAGAACATGTTAAATCTACACACGCAGGGGAAAGTGTGTGCCTATAATGCTACCCATTGAACCATTATGCAAACCCAAATAAAATCAAGTCTTAGAAACACCTTGTAATATTTTGCACCTTCACAAGTCTCATTCTTTCCATTTTTGCTATAACTGTAACTTGCAGTAGAACTTTATTATATTAAATGTTCCATTAATTGTTCAGCAGAAACAGTGTTCTCTGTAACAGATTCATACACAAGGTGACTTTCACATCTAACAGTCTGGGTAGGTCTGCATTTACTAATGCGTGTCAAGTTAAAACTCTTGTGAGGTACAGGCTAAAACCTGTCCTTAGTTAATAAGTTTACAACCTTAATGGTTGAACCAATACAAGTTTGGCTGTTAATTGAAATTCAATGGTAACAACTATATCAGAGTCCAGTCTCAGATTCGCTAGTAAGAATGTGTAGTAACTTTCTGGGAAAATGGGTTCCAACCTTAGAAGTAGGAAGTATTGCCAGTGTACACAAGCAAGAAAATACGGGAGCACCAGTGTTCTCTATTAACTTGCATTAGGATTTATAAAGTAAGATTTTTCAAGTTTATTTTCTGCTCATGGTGGCAAAAACAATCTGATTTTGATAGGTTACTTAGGTAATGTGTGAAAGTAAGAAATGGAGGGTGGAGCTTTACTTTAGCAGATCAGCACAGAGCCCTTGGGATACTCCTGGTTGGAGGCTATCACACAGAAACTCATTAAGTGCTTTCAGAAAGTCCAGCACTTTCTTTTTACTATAGTGTGGACTGGGAGGGTCTGTTCCAAAAAGCGGGTCAAACAAATCCTATAGTCAAACCTGAATTCTGGTTGGAGAAATTTGAAGATATTCGGGGGATTGATAAATCATGATGTTGGGCTTTCATTTTTTTCCAGTCTGAATTTAGGTTTAACTGTAGGATTTGTTAAGCCCATGTTCTGGAATGGACTCCAGATGCTGTATTAATTTTGATATTGTACTTGTAAACAAAGTAATCGCTGTTTTGATTGCTAAACAATAAAAAAAAAATTGTCGCGTGTGAGTTTTATTGGTCCGTTTGTAAATTGTACATTTAAATCAATAAAATGACGCAATAACTAAGGCTATTTAAAATAAACAACAGCATGACACATGAAATAGCTCTTTGTAAGTTATAAAACTTAATTGTGTTAACATCGTAATAAAAAATATACTGTATTTTGGAAAAGTGAGTTAATACATTTTCTACAAATTCATTCATTCGTTCTCTGTATATAGTGGGAAATTGAATCTATCAGCAACCATTCTGATAGATAAAAAGACAAGTTGTATCAAAAGGCTTTTATTTTAAGGCATCTGGGATAAAACAATTGCATAGCCCAAGTGTTGATATATTGTAATACAGAGCAAATAAAATTGTCCTTCAGACCTCCAGGGGGCACACTTTATTACACATTTCATATTACAAAAAAGTAAGAATGCTGAATTAAATATATCACTGTTAGTCACCACAGCTGATGAATTCAGGCTGTAAAACACGTTTGGCACATACCAAGGTCATCATGAGGAACGAACAGTACAGAGCTACTAAATGGTATTGCTGCTGAACAGAAGTACGGCTGGAGCACACGATGCTTCATTCTTCCTGTTAGAAGTGGGTGACGTCTTTATCGCCGGCCAGCTCCCCGAAAAGTTTTCCCTCCTCTGACTTGGAGCCCAGCTGGAATCATTGGGGAGTCAATTAGCCCTGCAGTTTACACTATAAAGACGAGATCCTGGACATTTTGCTTTGGTTCTGGGCCCACCTTGGTCTTGAAGAACAGGTTGATGACCCCTTTAGAGCGACGGTCGGCGGTTCGGTCAGATGGCTGACTCACTGATGTGCTCTTGCTATCTTGGCGAGAGCGGACTGGCTCACCCTCGTCTCCTGGATTGGCCACCGATAGGGACAAACCTGCTAAAAGAGAAAGGTTTTACGCCTGACTCGATAAATTTAGATCTTCAGTCCAAGGAAGAGGAAGATATTGGACAAGATAATCTACAGCCACACAAATAAACTTAGGGAATCAGTGGAGTGCAGTGGTATTTCAAGTTTATTGCTATGTCGTGACAGTGGCTCAGTGGCTCTTGTGTTTTCCTTACACCTCCAGGGTTTGGAGTTCAAATCCCACCTATTTGGTATGTGTGGAGTTTGCATGTTCTCTCTGTGTTGTGTGGGGTCCCTTGGTTTCTTCTTGCAGTCCAAAAACGTGCAATTAGACTAATCAGTGACTCTAAATTGCCCATAGTGTAATGAAATGCATGTATGTGGACTGGCATCCCATCCCGGTGTACTGCTGACTGGGATACACTCCAGGTGACCCTGATCAGCATAAGTGTTTAGAAGATGGGTGGCATGTGTTGGTAATGTCACCTGTGATTGTTGGCAGGGAACGAGAGTTTGTCAAGGTAATGTTAGCCCCATTAGATTCATTCAGGTTGGTGTCACTGCAAAATTCTTGCTTCTTTGACAGCTAGGGGAGGAAAACAGGGCACATGTCACCAAGGGACACGTCAGAATGACAGACCCAGAACGGCACAAAGTTCTAAGTGAAAAAAACGTTCCCTTGCACTTGAGGGTTTGTCTATTCCAATGCGAACACCAAAAGAACAATCACTGAACATTTCAAGAGACGTTGCTAAGGAGATTAACTGCTCTCAATATATGTGTTTGCAGAGCACGGTACAGGTGTTCGTCCTTCATCCTCACCCTCCTCTCCATTGTGCTTGTTCGCTCTTTTTCCTCACTGATGAAGATCATGCTGTTTATCTTCTTTCTTTTCTTTGACCTTCGCAGCCGCACCTCCCCCTCAACGGTGCCCTCCTCCTGCATGCTAACACTCCCGCTCCCCCTGTGCAGGGTGGGGGTCCATGAGGCAGGGTTCTCAAGTAAGGTGGAGCTGAGGGAGGGAATCACATGTGCCATTTGCAAGGGTGGTGATAATCATTATATACTTATGTCATATAAATTCTCAGCCTCTGATATTGGAATTAATCACTGCTGTTTTATAAGTATAGAATACAGTGAATGGTATAATAAAACAATGTATTTATATTTGTAAATGAAATGGCGTAAATGATACATGAATCCTTCAGAAACTGCTGGGTGGATGGAATATGGATGCAGAATGGCAGTATGTATAGATTGTTATATTATAGTATTTTTTTTTTCAGCAAACCGCAGGCTTTGTTTATATTGTACAATCTCCAGATATGGCTGTACTGAGAATAAGAACTGTAAAGTGCTATAGGAAATGAAGACAGAGATGGCAAGGGTGGAGGCAGACCTTTCCGCTACGGTTTTTGTGGGAGTTCCACACTCTGAGCCACCAAGTGAGGATATGGAGATGATGGATTGTCGGTATGAGCGCATCATGGATCGCGGCCGGCTGGACCGTCGCTCATCCATGTCCGGCTGAGAGAGAGAGGAAGTAAGTAAGATGGGTCATGACTGAGTTACCCAAGTGCATTGTCACCAGCTTTACTATCCGCTGACTGACTAAAACAACATCTTCCATCTCACCGTTTGAAAGGGCCATCCCTTTCTCAATAAAATCATATCCCATCACAAATGATATGTGTTGCTAAAAGCGTTTTCAATACGATGCATCCAAGGTGATATTTCTACGAACATCATTAACAATGTTTTGAAAAAATCTGTTTGCCAGAAGCAGTGATTATGTAAGATCGATCAGATTAGCACAAGTGTGACTATAAACTGTCAAGTATTGATATCATAAATAAAATGTGGAGTAGGGTTTTACAACAAACAAATTCATTTGTCGTCCTCATTTTTTGTATATGCTCATGCTGTCAGGCATCATCATGGACTGTACAACAGGATAAATTGATTAGATCCTTAGGTGAAATGGAGTCTGTCCAATCTGACAGACTCCATTTCACCTAAGGTAAATAGGCGATAATCTGACCGTCTTTTCTCCCCATCTTCCCCCAGGATCCCCCGCTTCCTTTTCTCACCAGCTCACGTGCACCATACTCTTTCTCCACCTTCTTTTTTAGCTGCTTAAAACACTCCTCCATGCGATCATGAAACGGTCGGAGGTCATCCATCACCCTCTTCCCATGCATGGCCACTCCCGCTCCCAGTAAAGGAATCTGATGAGGGTCAACGGTTATACTGATCAATGACCTCTGAAAGTCTTTACTACAACATGTAATTGGATCCGTGCATGTCAAAATAATTCCTCTATTAGCCACAATGTTTTAAAACCCCATTTAGCTACATTAACAAAGGCAACCTTTAAAGCACCCAATAAACCTGGCAATTAAATTCCCCCATTTGTGTGATGATTTTGTGATTACATTCCACTTGACACCCCCCCCCCCCCACCTGCCAGGCGATGAGGTCTTTGAGGCGAATTAGCTTATCTTTGTCCTCTGGATGCTGTAGAGTATATTCTTCAGTGAAAAAGGCCTAAGTAGAGAAAGAGAGAGAGAAAGAAACACAGAGAAAAATCAAATGTACTGCAAATACTGACCCAAGATCACCAAACATCATCACTTATCCTGTGCAGGTTTGCTGCTTTAATTATTTGGCATCTTCAATTACCCTATAGGACACACGTGTTTCCGAAGTCAATTCACAAAAAAAAAGAAAATCTTTGATTCACTTTAATTTCCTTTGGTTTTAAAGGTCGTTAGTGGAAGCAGAGTCTTAAGTCTGGTCCTGTTTAATTTGACATCAACCCTATGACCCACAACAAGTTGTCAGGCTGAAAACCCTCAACTTCTGAGGACACAATAAACTTCCTTAGCAAATACATTGCATTTAGGCTAGTTCAGTTTTCCTCTAGTGTCTTACTGATGAACAGGTCCTGTGCAGCTGAGAAAAAAAAAAAAACCTGCTAATTTAATTTTAAAGGATCAGCGGTACATTACAGGAGGTTGAATAGGATTTCTCATTTTTTTCTGAATTAGTTTCTAGTTAGGAACTAATTCCTTTGTGCAAACAGTAAAAAAGCAGGTAAGTGACCTTAAGGAAATAGGTACAAGAAAAAACAATTAAAATTTGATCTAGGTTTGGACATGGAAGAGCCAGTCATTGTGACATAGAAGTCAAGACCTGTGGTTCAGACCACATGTATATTGAAGTTTCCCAACCGGACACTTCATGTAACTTACCTTCCAAAACTGTCTGACCTTGAGAAACTGTGTATCCTGTCTGGAGAGGATTTATAACCCACATGTGTATGTGAAACTCGGCGCACCTCAAATGGTACATTTTTTTCATAACAAGAATGGCGGAAAATGATGGCCAAACAGAAATGAATAATCCCAAACATAAACATTCATCCATCCATTTATCTACTAACCCCATATTTATGTCAGGATGACACAGGGGCCTGGAGTTGATTCCAGGCAGCACGGGGCACAAGGCATAGGCCCAACCAGGGTGGGATGGCAGTCCCTCACTGGGCACATATATACACACATGCACTATAGGCAATGTAGAGATGCCAGTTAGTCTAACTGTACATCTTTGGATGGCGAGAGAAGCTGGAGTCTCCGAGGAAACCCTTCTTACCGTGGGAGAACATGCAAACTCCACACATACAGAGTGGGAAGGATGACACCACAATGCAACACAAATAGGTCAAAATACACGTGTAGACAAACACACTGACCTTCTCATACTTGGCAAAGCCACCCATGACTGCAGGGTCAACGATGCCATTGAGCAACATGGAGAGAGGGTTGATGGGAAGAGTTTCATCACCCTGGTACTGGTTAATCATAGTCAAGATCTTCTCATTGGTGCTTTCCATTGTTTCAATGGCATTTTCCAATGGGCTGATGGTTGTCTGATGGAAGACAAATCAATGTTCTCTTTCAACTTGGCAGAATTGCTTTATACAGATAAGAATGAAATTTAGATTTTTCATTTTTTTACTTTTCTTATCTGGTTATATCATACAAATCTATGTATTTATATGTGGTTAAATCAAAACAACAACACCTAACCGACATGCCAAAAGGACATAAGATGGAACCAAAACTTCAATGACTGTTCCCATCGCCCAGAGTGAAAACATATTGTTGGCCTGTCACCAGAATCGTAACATGGCATTCACTGGACATACAGGTTTCACAATTACTGAGAAATCAGTACAAAGAAATACGCAAGCAAGCACAGGTACTGACATGGGTTATGGAGGTGGCCTCGAACCAGCGCAGGATTCCTGGTAGTTTATAGGCTGTGTAAAAGGTGGTCCGCTCGATCCACATTGACTGCGTGAAAGAAGAAAGAGAAACAATGGGGTCTACAGCACAACATATCTGCGATCATATTTAAATAGTTTTAATTTTAGTTATGCAAGTTACATTCTCGCATATTAAACCATATACATATCTTCTAATTCGAATCAATATTGTCTGGTTAGAAATGACCACTTTAGGTCACACAATCCTATAAGCTGGATAATATCACCTGGTTAGATGATCAATGTATTAAAAAGCAGGACAATAAGAGTGTTAAAGAAACTGAGACATTAGAACAGTAAAATTCTGAAGCAGGGTTTCATGATAATTGAAGAGATTCTTGTAAATCCTAACCATCAGATAATTAAATGACGGCATTGTCTAGTCTATTGTGGTCCATGTTAAGTATGTGCTGTACGCTTGTTATAGTTGTCAAAAATGTTCTAAATATGACTGCTTCACAATAAAAGTCTTTGCCCAGATCATCATTTAGACCTTTCAGCTAGGCCAGTGTAAGGTTTACTGTCTAATTATAATCAGCTAACACACAATTGCAAAACTCTTTGCCCACAATGTTAAATCAGCCAAAAGTCAGAGTCAAAATAATTGCCATTTGAGCTAATTTGTATTGCTGAACAGCGAGGCTGTAGAAGAAAAAAAGGAACTTTTATTAGACTGTAAAAATGCTGTATGCTGACTGAACATCTCATTAGTATCAGAGGCACCAGGCAGAAGCAGACAGGAAGAGAATGCCTTGTCCCCACTTTCCTAATTGGGTGACAACGGGAAGCTACAAGTCCTGCAAATAGGTCTCTCTGTCTGTCTAATGCCTTACAGTAGTGATGGAACCAATGAGGCTTCAAAACCCCTGGTGGGCGGGAGTACCCTGATATGCCAATCAATGTTGTATTGAATGGTAGTTCAGGTAGCATTGTTTGGTTAGTTTAAGATACTCCAGCCCACCAGGGGTTTCGAAGCCTCATTTGTACCATCTCTACTATACAGTATATAGCTGCCTGATATGGCAATGGGTGATAACCTTGAGCCTAACTATCCAGTCTATTTTTTCATTGTATTTTTTTACAGTACATGCAATATTCCTTACTTATGAAATGTATACATTGCATATACTGTTTATAAGCGATTAAAGACATTTCTCTCTGTGAGCTATCACTGATGCTGATATAAGTGTGTGTCTGAGAGCTCAGGCACGCAATATTTAAGTGATCACTTTATCTTTTAGGGACAAACTTTGGTAAATAGTCATTGTGGGTACCTTCCCACAAGATAAACGCCTTTAAAAGATGCTTAATGTAACTGTCATTGTCAAAAGGTTTTGTTTATCATCAATTCCCATCTATTTTAGTGATCTTTGGTCAGGAAGAATGAGTTGAATCTAAATTGGTTTTCTACGTACGTGTAAAAAAGTGTGCGCGTCTGTGCAGGCATACGCTTGTGGTGTTAGTGTGTATGGTGGTAGTTCACGAGGTTTTAAAGGAACTCACAGCAAATTCATTGTCGGGGTCCACTGAGCCTTTCCTCACAGGCCTGGAGTAGTGGAAGCGCTGGACGTAGTTTGACTTGTAGAAGCTATGGAAGGAAACAAGCGCACATACAGAAGAACCATCAACCAGGCCTACAAAGAACCCAAGAACACCGGGGTTGTGAATCTTCCTGAGATGACTCAGCAGGAGCACTGTGGGTACTGGCTGAGGGAGAGTCGGTGGCTGTATTGACTGTTTGGGGGACTCACTTGATGATCTGGTCCGGCACAGGTTTGTTCTTGAGGCGTGGCGGGATTTCCAGCACAGGCTGCACTGTGAAACACTGAATATCTGCACAACTTTATCAAGGACCTCAAAGCAGTACCGGATGACATGGCTCCACTGTACCAGAGGGGCGGAGCTTGCAGGTGCGAGATGACTCGGCTCCTCAGCCTGCGTTGACTCTTCCCTATTCTGTCCGCCTGCCCCCATGTCACATGCCTTTTATCTATGTACCCCTCTCTTATCTACTCTCTCTAGCACATTCAGCCTGTTAATAGCTCTCAGGCCCTTCAACGTCTGACCTTCCTGTGTCTTTGTGCTCCTCCCAGTGGGTGTGCCCCCACCCCCCATTCCAAATCTCCTCTAACTAGCCAGGAAGGACACATTGCATAGGGGAGTTCCTGATGTCAGGTCCAGGAATGGTGGTGGTGTTCAGTCGCACTGCGCTGGGAAACTGGCTCATCAGCTGACTCTGGAAGTCCTCCCTTCGCTCGTACTCCTTGCCCCGGTGAATAAACACCTTGTTCTGAACAATAAACATGCACAAAAAAATGCATAAAAACTGGACATTTATTCATTACCAATACTATCGTTGTGATGTGATACAGTCTTATGGCTTAGTCCACCAAATCCACAGTCCAGCATTCATAAGGTTAAAAAGAATACAAAAAGTAACTGTTTATGCCCATAACAAAGTTGTCAGTAGTGTTAAAATAAAAACATAAAGAGACACACACACTCTTGTATTTCTAACCTTGTAGGGACCTTCCATTGATTTCTATGAGCCTAACCCTAATCCTAACTATGACGACCCTAACCCTTAGCCAGCCCTAACCTTAAGCAGAAGTAACCCCAACAAAATGCAAGACTTTTGGCTATTTAGATTTTTGATTGCATCTACAGATTTTTGTGAAGTAATAAGTGAAAGTTACAGAACTATGAAATAAAAAGTACCAGGTTTTCACTCCTCCAGGGGACACTGTCTCCCCACAAAGTGATTATTACATGTACACACACACACCCGAAGAAATGGGGGGTAGCCACAGCCATAGTAGCCCACAGCAAAGTAGTCCGGTTTGGGACGCAGGATCTTCATGATATTCTCATAGAATTTCGCTTGTTGTTTCTGTAGAGACAAGGAAACGTGTCTCCTGGTTGTGCAGGCCTCCAGGCCTGTGTAGGCCAAAGAAAGTTAGAGAATAACAGCATTCACCTTAGATGCAAAGAATACGGTGGGGCAGGATGTTAAATAAAATCACACGTGTGCAAACACACACACACACACACACACACACACATATAGACTCTTCCTATACATACGTACATATATAGAGGCAAGAGTAACAAAGGTGTTGTTCTTAATATTTATATAAAACCTTACATTTTTTCAATTAAGTCAATTGAAATTTAGCTTGCCTACATCTAATGTGAAATTAATGCTAATGGCTTAAGGCAAATGAATTGTGGTAAATCCTGAGGTTATTACAGAGAGATATGTAATGATGGCTGTCAGTGTGATGGATAGAGAGGAGTGTATTATTTTAGTTTACCAGGTCCAGGTTATTTACTTTCACAAATCCATGTGCAGCGACACACAGAGGAGCACAGGTGGTAGCCGCGGGAAGGGCCTATATCAGCTACGGTGTGGGGTGGTCATCTGAGAGGGAGACGCCGGTGATGTGTGTGAGACCGAGGAGGAAGGAGGACGCGGTCGGCATGTTTATTTACCAAACTCTGACTGAGCATATCGTAGTCAAAGACTTCCATCTCAAACTGCTCCGCCAGCTCCTTGCAGAGAGCGATGGCCTCCTCCCACATCTGGGAGTGGCAGATAAGGAAAGATAAAATAACAGCATTAGGAGGTTACACTTACATTTTCATTGTTTGCATTCACTTAAAAAGAACTGAGGCCACTTTTATTTCCACGCTGTGGTCAAATAAAAAATTCGTGACACAATAATATACGTCTCCATGACAGCAGCCCCCTCCCGATTCCACCTTTCAGAATCTTGAGCCCCAGGGCAACACAAACGCAGACAATGAAAGTCTATGAAACCCTAATACAATAACAGCAAAATTGCTTTACTCAGGCCATGTACACAAAAGCCACCTTTAGTGCTGTGTAGACCTGTACTAGAAAATAACCTACCCAGAATTAGGGACATTTATAAAGAAATATCTAGACAGACCAGAGGGAATTGGGAGATAAAACTGGACTGATAATCTGAACCTAATGCTTTATACATGTCACCTCTATTTCAAAACTTAACCATTTGACAACTGTTCTCATTTAATATATTAATGCAATGGGATTAGACAGATGCTGTAAAAAGATACTTATAATTTTAGAGAACGAATGTATTCTGGACCATGGGAACCTAATTTACTCTCTGCGTGTTGCAGTGGTGTCACCATTTCTCCCTTTGCAAGTTCAAATGCAGAGGAATCCACTTAGACCTTTATAATGACCTACAATATGTGAAAATCAGCAGTAGCTCAACCAGCTTTGCAGTACTTCACAGAGTTACAAGCCCTGGCCTGAGGGGGGCGCTGTGCCAACCTTGCCCTTGTCGAAGTATCCAATGATGGTGTCATAAAGCGACTCCTTTAGCTGCCGCTGTGTCTGGTTGCTGGGGAAATCCATCTGTGCACTGCACTGATCTTCAGACCACTGTGAAAGGCAAGGCGAGAGAGGCTCAAAGGGGATAGTGACTTTCTGATACTTTCTGGCATGGAATCAATCGTGTCTGGGTCTCTCAAGTTTAGAGTGTGGGCTTCCACCTCTCCGAAAGAATAGTGTAAAGGGCTGTATGAGGCCCATGCGCTCTTGAACTGGTACCTTCAGCAAACGTGAGTGCAGAAGCAAAGTGTACGCGGCCTCTGTGTAGTTCTCCACGTCCAGGTGAAGATCTCTCAGCTTGTAAAGGTACCTGCAGATACAGGTACATGGACACGGTTGGGGCTCAGCAGTCACTGTTTGCGTGTGCGCTCAGTTTGAAAATATTGCCAGTAACAACACCGTTCACGTTTTAACATATAAGTGCAGCCACTAGGTGTCTCCCTTTACATAAATATTTTTGCCATCCCTAATCTTGTTCTATTTGGTATTTTCAATGATTTGTCCTGCACAGTCCTGTCTGACATGAAGTAAAATCGCTTCATATTTATGATACTAGTCCTTATGTATCACTGCAATATGTCTGCAAACATTATTGTGAGGGGGATACTTTTAACTAAACTGCTCTACGGTGTAACATGACGACATGCTAACAGATCTAGCAATGCGTTCATCATACTCCACTCTCTGTCACCCTGAGGCTTGTCTTCGTCACTCTTTTTTTCTGTTCTTTCTCATTTTTACCCATATATTCTTTTTGTCTATGCCTGTTTGGCCTATGCTTTTTCTGTTTCTCTCTTTCTGTCTGTCTCTCTTTCTCTCTTTCTCTCTCTCAGATTCTCTCTCTCTCTCTGTTTTATGACCTCACACCTCACCTCTCTCCAGACTCTCCTGCTCCCCCTCCCCCCCGCCCCTTCCTATCTCTGTCCCCAAAAAACCAGTGGAAATGTTGCTATGAGACGACCAGCCGATCCTTTGGGTTTTAACAGCACTATGACCGGGATAATCTCTAGTCAGATTACCGAGACACATGCATAGCGATGTACACACACACACTGTCTGTGCAGGTGTGGGAGAGATGAAGAGAGCAAGCGTGAGCTGGTGTACAGGTTCATCTTTGTGCTCATGTCCGTCAGGAACACCTTTTTGCCTTATCAGACATGCATTTAAATAATCAGGACCAAATGCACTCACCTGATGTACATGGCCTCTCGGTTGATGTCCTTGTAGAAATTCTGAAAAAAAGGGATGGAAAAGGTCAGCTATTTTCACCGACTCATCATAGTCCTTGGGTATCTGTCTCTGCATGTATTCTGATCATATTAAATGGTCTTCAGTGAAACTTTCAATCATCCTACCATCATTCTGGAAAGAAAGCCTAGATCATGCATTTTTCTGCCTTCAGGCCAGTATGTGCTTGTGTGTACACCCATGTCTACCTTCGGCGTTCACACGCTTGTGTGTGCATTCATGCATCCATGTCTGCATTTGCATGCTATCTCCATGTACGTGCATGCAGAGCCCTGAAGACACGCTGCAGAGGTAATCACCCACACTGATGTAGACGTGCTCATCCTACATTATGTCTAATGAAGATCAGTTTGGGTTTTCCCTGAGCAGGCGTGTGAAATGAGTCATAACAAAGAAAAGCAAGAAAGACATAAAAGATAAGAACGAATATAGAAGTCCCAGTCACAGAATGAGGCACCAGCTGACCTGATTGTCATTTAAAAGGATTTCCATGCTGAGTTGTGAGTCCCAAAATATGTGTGACATAATTGCATGTTTTTAAATATTACCGGGCTATTTTGTTGCCTTAAATCTGGTATACATACCAATCTGTTTAGGTACATGTTAGAACAACACCTGGCTGGACTATATAAACAGATGCGTTTTTCCAAAGTAGTATCTGTGTTGGAGCAGATAAATAATTGCATAACCTCTGTGTCTGTATGATATTGAACACAATAGTTGTATACATACGTGTTGCCTGTTGAGGATATATTCCTTATAGAGAATCTAAAGGATTTATTCCTTATAGAGAATCAGAACTGGATGCTTTGCTGACTCTTCCACCTCAGAGACCACACACTGACAGTCAGTGGGTAACAACTGGTACCACTAACAGTGAGTACTGTGGCCAGAAGCTCACACAACTGATCTGAAGGCAGATAAACACTGTGATGAGGCAAACCTAGGAAATTGGAGAGGAGCCAATCCAAACAGATGGTTAATAATTTCACCCAAATTATTGAAGGCGCGTTATACTGATACGAGGACCACAGAGACGGTAAGGTAAATGGTCTTCAATGGACCCTGTGTTCATTATAGGTTACTCTTTGGAAAACTGTTCAGCTTTATGAGGTGTTGATTACCCAAAGGTCCATGCTGTGTTAGCACTGTTACTTGGTCACCCTTAATGGTGAAAGGGCTCTAAGATTGACTCAGCTCCTCAGTTATTTTACGCAGAGTAATGTTTCAAATTGTGTTGATCAGTTATAAGCAAAACAATGTTCAGAGGGAAGTGCTGACATCGTCTATTGAGATTTCAGATGATGACTGATGTTTAGACGTGCTGTTATGACTCAGATGTCAGGGCACACAGTTAATAAGCAGACTGCGTGAATGGAATGGTGAGCTGTAGGCTGTGTAGGGGGCAGCAGGCTCTTGTTTTGGGGGCAGCTCACCAAAAGATTGACAGTGCAGCTCATCCGATTGTTGCGGCTCTCGTCGCTCATAACCGCCCTGTAGTCCAGGAGCCGCTCCAGCAGCCCCTTCACTAGGGTGACAAAGTGCTGCACCTGGGAGACCAGCTGGGGGTGCTGTGATGCACACTCCAGCAAACTTATTACGGGATGTGTCAGGCGGGGGGGGGGGGGCGCGCGGGGGGGCGGGAGACACGGCGAGG
>JAACJT020000002.1:2245053-2255246 GCA_009936485.2 Gymnarchus niloticus | reverse complement strand
GGGGGGGGGGGGGGGGGGGGGGGGGGGGGGGGGGGTGGGGGGGGTGGAAGAGAAAATATCATGTAGACAGAGTCATGAAGAATCACGTCAGGCTCCAGAATGTTCTTCACCTCGGTATGTGAAAGGCAAGAAATGGGAAGAAGAGGAGAGAGAAAGACTTGGCTGTCAGGGACATACATGGTCTGCAGCAGCTCCATATACTGTTCATCACCTCCACCGCCCTCTACCTCATGGTCTAGCTTCAAAATGATCTCATTCTCAAACTGCAACACAGAACAGCAGAAAGCCTGACGTTAAACTGCCGCGCCACAATGACCCGGATAAATGGTTGATAGATGGGGAGTTAGATACTAAGCATGGCATACAATGTGCAAGGAGTCCATGGTGAATTCAGTGTGACTAGATTCTCTATGGCGTGTGTGTAGTTTATGGTGTGTACTCTGCACAGCACATCTGGTGTGTCATTATTTTGCACGGGGAGCGCTGTGCACATTACATACAGCGTTTCTGTATGCGCGTGGCGATTCGGCCGCTTCTCCATCGCTGGCAGCGTAAGTACCTTTCTGAAGTGGTTGTAATGACTGTGCTCACACTGCATCATGTCAAAGAAGATGGGGATGGTAGCCCTTCTCAGCTCCTCTTCGGGAATGAGGGTCATCTCCAGTATCGGTCCCACCATTCCGGGGATGAAGCAGATCTTATTATTTCCTGAAGCAGACACGGGACTCATTGCCAATATTCATCTGACCTCTGTTCTTATTAATTCCACACCTATACATATATACGCACTGCATATCCGCAATACCATTATCTGTGGTACTGACCAAGTTTGTACCACATGTCTCGAATAGCGAATCCAATCAACCTTCTCATGTCCCCATACCTGAAATAAAAAGAGGGGAATGACAAGGATAAGGCTGATAGAGAAAGACAGATGTACCGGGGAACTCTACCGTATCCTCAGTCACAGCAGTATTCAGGTGTTAATTGCATTTGACACAAAGTGTTATTTATTGACTAGACTACTCTGGCATGAATTTTCTAGTTGTCTGGAACATATGATTTACTTTTCTTTGAGATTATTTTAAATGCAGCTGGATATTTTTAACCAGTTTGTAAAGGTACAGATGGATTCTGATCTGTTGTTAGTGAGGAGGACGGGAAATGGAAAATTCCCAGTCATTGATGTTGTTCTAATTGTATATTCCTAAACTGTTTGTAACAGGAATATAGAAAAAAGTATGGCAGCGCATTCACTTTGACAAGATCTTGTTCCTCTTGGTGGGTGAGAAGTGCTGGAGCTGCAGTGACTCCTGGGTAATGAAGGCCACGGCCAAATGAAAGTAGTTGTTCCATAACTGTAGGAGAAGGAAGCATTGCACACAGGAAGTAACGAACAGGCTGAGCTCATGACAGACTTACTCTCTTTTATTCTCCACATTTTAGCGCTGGGGGGGGGGGGTAAGAAAAGCACATCCTACCTGCACTTCAAAGTTTTTGTTGTCCAGGAATTTACGGTTCATGGTGTCCGCATAGGTGTTTATAGCCCTGAGAAAAACTCTGAAAATGAGAGGAAAATGATCAAAAAAACACGATAGCATGGGCACCATAGGTAAAGCTGAGCTTTAGCACTGTTCCTGAATGACATACACTCTTATTTCTGACTTGTATAATGTCTGCGGGCATGGTGACCAGCATATTGATATCCAAGATAGGCTTTTCTCCTTCAACTACCATTCTGTCTACTCAGACATTAAATACTGTTTAACTGCTGTTACTGTACTTTATAATTCTTTGATAGCACTTTGGGACCAACTGACCAAATTGAATTAATGCATTAAATTGAACAGAATGTAAGATGTTGATCAGCAGAACCAGAGACGCTCTACATCAGCAATTACCCGTCACGGCCTTGCCTTGCAGTCTGTTATTAACACCGAGCGGCAGAAACAGACGGGCAGACATCTGAGCACAGCACAGGACAGCACTACACATCTCAGCGCTGACTGCTGTGTGCTCATGTTTTAATACCACAGGAAATGTTGTTTATCTCCGAAAAGCCAGCAACTGGCACACAATGTGAAAGGTGGGCTCCATACGTGAGGAGCTTACATGAGATCACCGCTACAGCCCACTTTGATCACCGCACAAGGAGGTTGATGTCATATGAATACATTATACTTAGAGGGCCTTTCTGAAGATAACGGGAATACGGACTAATTTGTTCGCTACTCTCTTCATATGTCCATTTGTCCCCCCCACACCACTGGTGGTCCTCTTCTTCGTCTGTCTCTGACTGATCCCTGCCCTTTGGACTTTCCCACACTTTCCATTACGGAAAAACAGCCCGGCAACATGGCCGCCTTTTTCAGCCTGGCCATTTTCCCCTCACCGTTTTCTCTTTTTCTCCTTCTTCCAAATATTTCTCATGTTGTCACACTTCCACTGCTCCAAACCCTACCCATCTGTCTTTTTTTTTCAGTTCCACTTCGCCCTTTCTCCCACTCCTCTGATTGTCTTCCCTCTCGTCCCACACTTCTGGCCATTCTTTCCCTAATATTTTTCTTTCTTTAACCTCAAACTGATGCTTTTCTCTCCTTCCTCTGTCCTCCTTCTGTCCTCCCTCTGTCCCAGCTGGCCTGTACCTGACAGGAACCATGCTCACAGATGTCACCAGCAGCCAGCAGGGTGAAACCCATCTGCTGGCTCCAGGTAGCCGTGTCCCAGTGTACGATTATCAGCCTGACCGCTCTCAGGTGCAGACTGTTAAAAATTGTGCAAGGTAACCTCTGGGGAGCATCCTGAGGAGAGCATTTCAGGAGACTGCATTGTGTTGTTTGAAAGGAGAACATAGCTCCACATGACAAGATGTTTTTCTGTTTATTTTGATCTCTGTTTCGCTTCTTACTTTTCGTAGTTCTTTGGCAAGTCTCAAGTTTCATCACAAGGCAACTTTGACAACGCTAAATACGACCTTCGTGATTTCATACTGTGTCCTTAATGCTGACCTAGGCCCACTTAAAACCGGATGCCTACAGCTCTTCTTTAAAGAGATGATGAGATCTTGTCTGACAAACGAGCTACCGGCACTTTTGTTATTGCCAGAGCCACACTAGCTGAAAGTCCTGTCACTAGCTCGATATTCGAAAGACGATCGTTGTCTTCTGTGCTGGAGATGCTGCGATGCCCCCTGCTGGACCAACGTGCCAAAGCTAATGCGTGAAAGAGCTTTTCTTTTTTTGGGAAATGGTGGCACGCTGAGTGAGGCTACTCAGCTTCCCCCTGCTGCCTGGTGATGATGCATGTGTGAAATGGTGGATTTTTTGGAGACAGTGGCTTGGTTCGACGTTGACTGACTCTTTAATAGTTGCTTTTCAGGCCAAGGCTATCCTTGACTGGTGACCTTGAATTCTTAATCAGAATCAGAGACCTAGGAGATCTGGTACCAAATTTAATATAGATAAAAATTCATAGAGGACCTTAACTCTCACCTGTTCTGCACCATTATCATAGCCATCCAGTCAGATGGGTAGACATGCTTTCCAATTAGATCCTTAAACAGCAGGAAGGTCTCCATGAGGAAGTCCTGAAATGATACACAGTACTGTCATTCTGTTGGCTTGTGTCTGTCCCAGCCTGTGCTCCACGGTGTCGGTGTATGTACATCTCCATGGCTATTTGTCCGAGGCGTGTGTGTATATGAAGTGTGTGGCGATCATGTCTCACCACTAGTTCTGAGCTTCCCGAGAACGTCTCGATGTAGCGCGAATAGTGACGGTCGTCCATCTGGCTGAGGATGGCTGTCATGCAGGCTACCACCCGGGACTGGAAAGAGGAGAGCGAGTGAGGATGCTGCGGAGGTGAGCCACCTGCTTACCATTTTGTATGGCAGATATTTACCCTGTGGCACGACCCATGGCGTGACCCGGAGCCAGCCACACTCCACCGTTAAGGTGGCAATTACGGGTCCAGACTTGAGCATTAAAATTAGAACATATTGCCGCTAGAGGACGAGTGTGAGTGAAGACTAGAGGCAATATAGAGGGAGAGTGTGGAGAAATGGTGGAAGGAAGATGGGTGGAGAAAGAGTAGGTGAGTGTAGTTAGTGGGAAATGCGTAGCAGAGGAATATACTCTGTGTGCTCAATGGTGAAATTCTCTTAATTTTACTGTTTCTTTTCTTGTAAGGCTTAGTGAAGCTGAGGTTGATTCCCAAGTCTGTTTGGTGGTCCCATGTGCTACTTGCTGAATGATAGCAACAGGGTAACTGCAGATGCGAGATGCAGAGGACAGCAGAAAGAGGGAAAAATGGGGGGGGGGGTTGATTGCACAGCCCAAGAAATTGCAGCTCATTGCTCATACAAGAGGCAGCATTAAATGACTTCTACTGAAAAAGCACGGATGAGGCCAGAACAGAATTTTAACATCCTAGCCCTTGGGTGCTATGGTGCTGTTTACCTGCTTGCGGGGCCTTTGCATGAACCATGTCAGGTGTAAATACAGAAGTTTAATATTAATAACACCACAATTTGAAGCCAGAAACTGTTTCATTTGACATGCTGCAGTAACCCACAGCCTCTCTGTCCACCTAAAAAAGGTACTTAAATAACCCACTTTTACCTTGAGAAATATCTGAAATATACATTTCTTCACATTCATTAATAGATGCAAATTTATGCTATAAAATGTTCAGCAAGAGGAGTGCTACTTAATAGTACAGATTCATAATTCAAAAATTATTGGCTTAAATCGAAAAAGGGCCTTCCTGTAACTTGAGGCTGTGCTCATGTAAATTGTCCGACTGTAAAAAATGATTAAGGGGCTGCTTGAGCCACTCAAAGCAATAGAATTATATTTTATCAATCCATCAACCCCAATTGTAATTGGGACACGTAAAAAGTCTGAGACTTACATGAAAATAAATTGTCCATTTACTCCATCTTCATCGCAGCAGGTTTTTTTCATCTGTTTTTACTTTTTATCAAAGTCAGTTGGGAAACAAAGAAAGACTTTGCTTGCCCTATTTTATAAATCAAAATTACCTTCTACATCTCTCACACGCTGATTTTGTGGCCTCTAATCTGGTGAATTTTCTGGTGAAGCTCTTGTTCGACATTCCCACAGACACTTCAACAGTAATAGAACTTCTAATCAATTAACGAGCTAAGCAGCAGAATAAATAAGCGTGACGTGTCGTCCTGGTGACACACCCTTCATTTCACAGTTTTCCGGTCCCTTCCTGCTGTGTCTTGATGACACTTATGTTGCCTCAGTCCTGCAATTAGTGTGAGGGACTCAAAGAATGGGGAAGAAGCCCATGTCGTTTTCCGCGGATTTGCTAAAAATCAGACCAAGTCAGCCCCACAGCAAATGGATCACTGTCACAGCCCACAGAGTTTTCTCTCTCTCCACCCAAGTAAAGCGTCTACACCAGAGGATCGTGGGAGATTAAAGGATGAGAAAAAAACGACCTTGATCTGTACGTGACCGCTCGCCAAAAAGCGTTTCATTAACAGGATATGATTCTTTGGGGCGAGGTAGACCGTGACATGCGGTCACGCACAGCTGTGGCACCTATGATAGACTGCTGTGGTGCAGACGACTCCAGACATGGGGGATAATTCACTCGGCGTTTGACACATGTGAGCAGTTTAGTGTGAAGCTCAGAATCAGACTGGCTGGCAGATAGCTCAGAAGAAGCCACCAGCATAGACCCATCACCCACAGACCTGCCAGTGTAGACCCCGACATCGATTGCCACAGCCTACCCCAAAAACAGGACCCCAGTGACAGCAATATGACACCCTTGTGGATTACAGTAGATTTGTGTGTTTCGGGGTCATCATTCATTGTAATTGGTTTCCTGGGTGGAATTAACGTCGTCCTCAATCACTCATCCTGGGCTAGGCCCCCTGTCCCAGCCATCTCTGGAGATTACTGTGAAATCAGGACAGAGCGCATGTCAGGCTACTGACGTGCCCCACTCTGCCCTCTGTGTCTCGATCCAAAAGATACTTCCTGACACCTCTACAGTGTTGCCGTCGCGGCCAAACTGATCCGGTCCGACTCTCTCACTGCCCCCCCGCATCTACAATGCGGCATCACGGAAGCCGAACCCTTTCCACTGCACCTGTGCCGCTCTGAAACCGATGCCAAGTCTCCACCCTATAGCCAAAACTGTCATTCAGTATCAACAACAAGAAGGCCAGCCTGTTATTAGCTGAAAGGTGGCTCCATTCCACACCAGCAGTACGTGGCTGTACAGCTGTGCCTGTCTCGAACCCGACTCCGAGACAATCACTGCCTCCTTCACCAGCACTAATTACATACACCCATGCTTACAGTTTGCAGCAAATTTTTATCTCACTTGTCCCACCGGCACCGTACCTATACATTCTCTCATCGCTTACTTTATTTTTATTATACATTATAATATTTGTGACGGGGGCTTATTGATTTATTTATCTATCTGTGCTGTACTGCTGAATGATATTCTCTTTAGTGGCATAATAAAAGTCTATCTTATCTTATCCTGACTTGCAGCAATAACCATGGGAATTGGGCTCAATGGAATTCCATGCTGTGCAGACAACATGTACATCTTACAGCACTATTGGGAACAAACTCTCTATTCTCTACTGATGAAAGAACATGATGAAAAAAGATGACCAATGCAAATCAGTGACACGTTTAGACAAGACAAATTACTACAACTTATTCCTAGTAGTAAGGGGAAGAAAAATTCATTAAATGTTGTTTCCTATCGATTTAATGTTTTGCTCAGAGTCTTTAGCACACACATAAAGGTCTGTATGATAATAAAAACCTCAGCATTCATAACCACTAATCAGCCTCCCTCTCCATGTTCCTTCATATTTGACTAAAAGGTGCTCACATCTCATTATGCCGAGCTAAAATTAAAAAGAATTATAGGTCCCTCCATTCCTAAGATCTTCGATGGACACCTCTTTATGCAATATGACACTTATCCATACTGCAAGTCAGTCTGAAGCTTGTGTGAGAGTAAGTTTCACGTTTACATACGCGGTCACATACATGAAGATGTATAAGAGAGGCCGCTTGCAGCTGTGCGTGTTGATGTATGCAAGTTTGAGCGTTTGTGTGCAGGTCTTAAAATACTCACATATGGGTATGGGCATGGTGTTAATGAATTTAAATTCATTAGGAAAGACTACAGGTAGACCAGTACACAGACTCTAAAAAACACCAGGAAAGCATGTAGGCACACACACTGTATACCACACAGAAATATACACTCTCATATACACTGGAACAGAAATATTTACTGTCTATGTTCAGCATCTCTAGTCTTCTGTTCCCTCTCAGTCCCTTACCCTGCCAGTTTTCTGTTCCCTCTCAGTCCCCTATGTTATCAGTCTTCTGTTCCCTCTCAGTCCCCTACCCTGCCAGTCTTCTGTTCCCTCTCAGTCCCCTACCCTGGCAGTCTTCTGTCCCTTGCCAGTCTTCTGTTCCCTCTCAGTCCCCTACCCTGCCAGTCTTCTGTCCCTTGCCAGTCTTCTGTTCCCTCTCAGTCCCCTACCCTGCCAGTCTTCTGTTCCCTCTCAGTCCCCTACCCTGGCAGTCTTCTGTCCCCTCTCAGTCCCCTATGCTATCAGTCTTCTGTTCTCTCTCGGTCCCCTACCCTGCCAGTCCTCTGTCCCCTCTCGGTCCCCTACCGTGTCAGTCTTGTTCTCTTGTCTAACTCAGTCAGAGCTCTTACATTCAGCACTATGGGAATGGAGACGACTTCTGTGTCTGAAGTCTCTGATTAAAAATCCCTGCTGGAGGGTCTCTGTCACTTTTCTTTTGAACATCTGTGTATATTTTTCACACGGTCCCTTCACTTGGAGTTGAATTCACCTCATTCTCGCTCTCTTTCTCTCTATCTCCCTCTTTCTCTCTCTCCAACTCTCTCTCTCTCTCTCTGTCTGCTCCCCATTTTTCCCTCCAGCTGATTTCAGGAGGATTTCTCAAATCACCAGTGGAGCTGTGTATACGAGTGTGTGTATGTATGTCTGAGAGAGAGAGAGTGAGAGCGAGAAGGGGAGAGAGGGAGTAGAGAGTCAGAGCAAGACAGAAGCCAGCCGTTGAAGCAGGACTCCGGAGCTCAAGGTGCAAACTGAAACAAGAGTGAGTCAGAGCCTGAGAAGTCACTCCTGGGTGACACTTGTTTTACTTGAGGGAGCTGGACAGACGTGTGCATGAGCGTGTGTGAGTGCGAATGACAGAAAGTGAGCGGGGCCAGGTGGGCACTAGGACAAGACGACAACGCGTAAACTGGCCTCAGCGGATGGACGATTTGACCAATAGTGTCCTCCAGGAGCTGGGACCAGGCAGCAGGCAAGAGTCCAAAGCTAGACACACATGGGGATTATAAGCAGAGAAGGGATCGAAACAAGACATTCCACAGAAACGTGGCTGGAGACATGGTCTTAATTGTGGAGTAGCGGTAAGTCACAGGGACATACACCGCAAGAACAGACTGAACATTATGATAATGTTTGGGTTTTAATGACCGTCTGGGTCAGCCACTGACAGACGAGTGTGTCTCAGCAGTGGCCGTCATCTACAGACGGTCCACCTGCAGTGAGAGAATTTTTATTGCCAATTGCGCGTGAGGATTTTATGTGTGCATGCATATGTGAGTTCATGGTGCGCATGTTTTTTGCGTGCCGGTGTAGGCATGTTAGTTGGAAGGTGTCGATGGCATGAACATCACTTCACTTGTATGAGTTTTCAGGGTGCAAGTGCTTGCAGATGCATGTATATTTGTGAGAGAGGTTATAATGTGTATGAAATATTTACCGGTATGCTATGTATACTGAGAGTGTGTGCAGTGACACGGATGTTATAAGCTCATGGTAGTTCATACTTGAAAGGCGTATCATACCCACTATAAGCTGTACTGTTAGTTTCACTCACTTATGCATTTGCTGTGAAGAAGTGTTTTCCCTCAAACTATTAATCCAGCGACTGGCTTTAGTGCAGCATTTTTAACTCCACCAGGTTTCGTGGAGCTCTGTGGAGATATCATCTCCTCTCAATGCTTCTGTAACTAACTGCTCAAATGCTGAAGCAAGGGTCAGTACTCTTCTGAGGGACCTTAGAAAGCCCAGGTGGTGCTGGGCTTGAGATTGTGACAGGGACACCTTTACAAAGAGCAGGGTTCCTGCAGAGGGCCTACATACAGTACTATGTTACGTGTACAGTGTCCCAGAGGGACTCAGATTCGATGGCATTCCCGAATCCAGCACCCTCTGCTTTGAACACCAACGCAGACGCCTGAGAAGTGTTTGACCCAACAAGGTCCCCTCCTGCGCTAACACTCTACCTGTCCCGGCTGGATGCGTACACACGCATGCTCGCTCACCCACACATGCCCACGCACACACTGGCTTAGACACATATATATTGATAAAGAGGCACACACACATACAATGATAAGTACTACAGGAAATCAGCATTCTCAGACATGCCACTACACAGAGAAACAAAAGTAACATGTAATATGGATACACAAACATATTCTACACATGGTTACAATAGCCATACTGCAGTAAGCATTGAAATAGGTTCCTGCAACTCCAATCTGGATAACTTTTTAGAAACACCTGTACATTTCAAAGGTACTTCCCATTCAACGGTGCTTCCCCTGCACGTCACACTGGCGTTTCCCATTAACACCTGAAGGTCACACTGGCGTTTCCCAGCAAACACCTGTACGTCACACTGGTGTTTCCCATTAACACCTGAAGGTCACACTGGCGTTTCCCAGCAAACACCTGTACGTCACACTGGTGTTTCCCAACAAACACCTGTACGTCACACTAGTGTTTCCCATTAAACACCTGAAGGTCACACTGGCGTTTCCCAACAAACACCTGTACGTCACACTGGTGTTTCCCAACAAACACCTGTACGTCACACTGGCATTTCCCATTAACACCTGTACGTCACACTGGCGTTTCCCAACAAACACCTGTACGCCACACTGGCATTTCCCAACAAACACCTGTACGTCACACTGGTGTTTCCCATTAAACACCCGCACGTCACACTAGTGTTTCCCATTAAACACCTGAAGGTCACACTGGCGTTTCCCAACAAACACCTGTACGTCACACTGGTGTTTCCCATTAAACACCCGCACGTCACACTAGTGTTTCCCATTAA
>JAACJT020000002.1:2234194-2244953 GCA_009936485.2 Gymnarchus niloticus | reverse complement strand
AAACACCTGTACGTCACACTGGTGTTTCCCATTAAACACCCGCACGTCACACTAGTGTTTCCCATTAAACACCTGAACGTCATAGTGGTGTTTCCCAATAAACACTGCATGTCATTCTCCTGTGTTAAGCGGCTGTACTGCAGTGCAAACAACTCAATGTTTCATATCACACCTCACTTCACGATACACAGATCATTGACCTTTCAAAGCTTTGATGTCTATGAAGAATTTTCAAACGGAGCTTCCACAACAAATGAGGACAGTGTTTTTTATAAACAAATAAATCAAATAAATGGTCCAAGCCAAACAGTCTTCTCAAGGAGACAGGAATACCACAGAGATGCATGTCTAATATGCTCTTCATCGTAAGGAATCTCAAATGTAGGCACACAAACATCTCTCCGAACATTTACCTCTTAAACCCAAAGCTGTGGCCAGCACCAGCACAAAAATTTCATGGAAATATACCTTTTCTAATATTAATTTATCGCAATCCAGACTTGATGATCTGAATATGATTTTTAAAAAGAGTTACTGTATCAAATAGGAGATAGAGCATGCAGTGTTAAATGGATAAAGGGAGAGACAAGGATGTTTGTGGAAAATATAAAAATATGGACCTCTGACACTATGACTGACAAGTGGCTCCATCTAATATACCATGGTGACAGCATGTCTACCTTTTGGCTGTGTACTTTTCTGCCAGTAATAATTAATAACCAAAGGCATTACAAAATCTATACTTATTACGTTGTTCTTTGCACTGAGATGACTTCCTTTTATGAAGTTCCTAATGGTTTATTTATCTTTGCCTTTACCTCTTTTATGAGTTGTTTTTGCAGTCCTTCATAACCCCCTTCTACTGCCTCTTCTGACCCTCCTTACAGCAGACAGTGAGCAAACGGTCCGGTTATCAAATGGTTCCTGGTTTTAGGTTCCTCGTGGGACCCTGAATTTGTAGCTTTCAGCGAGGCACATAACCTGAATTACTTCTGTAAAAATACCCAGATGGATAAAGTGTAAATATGTAAGTATGTTGCCAGTCTTAGCTGATGTGAAATTTAAGTGTCAGATGGATGGACAACATACAGTATTTATGTAGTTCTTTCAGCACAAACCTGAGGCCAAGGTGATGCAGCCTTGTCTCTGTTGCTCTGCTTTAAAACATAAAGATCACCTTGATAAGTCATCCTCAGAGTTCACACAGTATCATGAAAATCAGTGTTTTTGCCAGGGCTCGAAGGCCAAAGCTCTTTGGTCTGGATCTCACTGTAGGGTCGAACCTGCTCCTTTATCTGGCTAGCTACAGTTGGGAGTTTAATCAGTTAAGTGGTGATTAATTATTACTAGGGGATGTCCTCTTGGTGGCCTCCTCCATATGACAATCTAGTGAGAGGGGCAGTTACACAGGTTGCGACTCCAGTCATTAAATGCTGGCCAGTGGATAGTTAAACGAGGAGTTTGGTCAAACAATCACGGATTATTTTGATATGATTATTCTTTAACTATTTCTTTATTAGATCACCATCATTTTTCTGAAGGATCCCATTTTTGCTGGCACATATTTCAGTGACAAAATTCAGGTTATGTGCTTTTTTAAGGGGGTCAAAGTGAGACCCTCACCAGGACTTATGGGACCTAAGCAAATCAAGTGAGGAAGCTGTATTTTTTTTATGACCTTTCCTTTCCTATTTTTACATCACTCTCATTTTTAATATACGTTTGATTTATTATGGCACCTGTTGTTCCAAAAAGGTGAAAATGACGTAGGACAAGGGCACGGAAAGGAACGAGGTGCAGTTTGGGGGATTATAGTCGTGCGTGTTCTGCAGAGTCTGAATAAATGGTAAAGTGGGTAGGAAGGGTTATATAAATGACGATGTCTGTCATGACGTGTCACACCGTGAACAGCTGTGACCCATTTGTCTACCCTCCTTAACCCCCGCACACGCACACACACTCCGACAATCAGATGACTATGCCTCGACACAAAGACCTTAACACCAGTCGCTCCCCTTTTTCTGGAACAAGCTAAAGGTCGACTGCAAGGGTTTTAAAATGAAACGGGAATAAAAAAAAATATCACAGAATGCTGACGCATCCCCTTGTGAAAATTAAAGCCCACTTTTGCAGAAAAACTGAGAGACATAAGCAAACAATATAAATAGAAGTCATATGCCGTCTATTCTCACCTCTCTGAAACACAAATACGTACACACTCTTAGTGTGGCTCCTACCATCACCTCACCTCACTCCCTCACACAGACGGATCCTTCAAAGGTCTGTCTCGCCGGTCCTCCTCTCCCTCAGCTCACTGGCTTTCTGCTCCGCTTATTCATTTCCTCTGTCACTAACTAATGAAGTCATTAGCACACCTGCATAAATTATTACCAACACAAGGCCTCCCCAGAGCGTGGACGTGTGTCGGCTGAATTTAAGCCAAATCTTCACACCAGAAGACAGGCACCATTACACACCACGGCAAAAAAAAGACAGAAAAACGGTGATGCCCCAGTTCAGCGAAAGGTTGACCGCAAGAGTCAATTAGCTGTATATCACACAAATGGATTTTTAAATTATGGGGACCATCAAAAAGGGGACGTCTTTCATACCTTTTCTGGGTTTCACACAGAACTGCCATTGAAGCACTAGGTTTAAAGATTCCCTTAGTTTTTGGTTTATCGCGTTAACGCTAACCTCTCTCACATAGGGACCATGTGATTTTGTGATGTGGCTGCATGTTCCTGTCTGTTGTCGTCACTCCGTTAGTATAAGAGCATATGTTGTCTCTGGAAAAACTGTGCTTCACTGCCAGCCTTCCCTGGTGTCAAATAATATTCATATAATGTTCAGTATCTTGGCTGCTTATTATGCCATTACATTTCTCTTCTTTTAACAGGATATTTTGTTGACTGTGGCCCGGATATACAGTATACTGCATGTTCTCTAGTTTGCGTTCATAAAATGCTATGAAAATGGCTTTGCCTGATTTTCAAGATTTCCAAGTTATAACTGATAGGTGAAAAACAAACCAATTCAATTACTATCCATCCATCCATCCATTTACCAAACCGCTTAATCCTATTCAGGGTGGCAGGAAACCAGTAACTAATCCATCAGCAAATGTCAAAAGTGAATGCATACAAGATGAGCAGAACTTGTGAATTTGCTCCTGCTGCCAGGCTGTCTATAATGATAAATTACATCATGTAGCAGGAAAAAAAAAACGGAAGGCAAAAATATCAAACTGATGGCCTTTGAAAACATCACAGAACAGTTTAGATGATGTCCAAACTGCCAGGAACACCAGTAATTAGTTTTTGCCTGGTACTTTTTGCTGTAATCATCCAACATAAATCCTAATATTTAAAGCCCTACAGTCATCCTAGCCAGAGATGCAATGTTAAAGCTTGTGGCTCTTCACTACCTTTTCAGCTGAGGATGTATCTGTGCAGTATAAAAAATCTATACGGCTCTGAAGACATGTGATCTAAGGCCAGGAGCTGCAGAGGATTTGATTCTGAATGGTTTTATCTACTGGTCTTTGTCTTCATAGGACACTACCCAGATGTCCAGCCACTTCCTGGATGTCCTTTTCCTCTATCCAACGTCCATATCCCAAGGTCCATGCAGTAGCCAGACACTCAATCGTGAATACAGCGTGACACAGTAACACACATACTGACTCGGAAAGGCAGGTGTTGTCCGTCGTTCCTCAGAGTTAATTCACCATCTGTAACCTTCAACTTAGTTGACCTTTTAACACACCTGACTGCAAAATGGCAGAGAGTGTTCTCTCTCATATGAGCTCCTCAGGGGGCTGAGACAGCTCATCTGGTTATGGGGAGACGAGCAGCTGACGTCACCAATCCAGTGACCGAGCTATGCATCCCACTGACGGCCGGGCGGGGCTGGAAGATGGGGGGCAGTGAAAAAGTGGGTGGGATGCTGACACAGAAATGGGGCCCCCTTTGCAATGTGGGGGTGCAGACATCCCCAGGACTCCAAGCTGTGACCTACCTAAAGAAAAGGAAACACCTCGGCCAACCGGAGCACACCACCAGCCAACTGGGTGGAGGTGATGTTGCAGGAGGAGTGGTGACCTCATTGTTGAGAATTTCCCATGAGTCAGAAGAAAATGTCACTAGGGAATCCTCACAGAATACAGCCATCGCACAAGGTACGGTACATACAGATGCTGGAGGTGGGCTCTACTGCCATCACATGATTAAGGTAAATGCTACACAATCAGAAGGACCACCCAGCTGTCATCTGAAAGGCACTCGGAGCTCCCGATACACCAATGGTAGCATCGTTGCCTCAGAGGTAGTAGGTGGTGTAATCTCTGATGGCGACGAAGTGGTGGAGCAAGTGCCTAGAGTGTCTGTACAACAGGACAGGGGGCGGGGCATGAAGGAACGGCCGCCCAGTCCCAGTCCCCGACCCTGTCCCCTGGTTCCCCGACTGTGCGCCAAATGCGGACGACGGCAGACACCGGCCTCCGTCTGCATGTCTCCGACGTGCCGCAGGAGGACTGCCCAGTTGAAGCTGAGTGGGGGGATCCCCTTGACACATGCAGCACCCAAGCCAGACACTTCACTGTCCCCGACACATACCAGCCCTACCCCACCACCTCAAAGACCAACCACCCAAGCTCTGTCCTCATACACACTCCTCAAGCTATCTATCCCTGCCCCTGAGAATCTCACAGACCTACAGCCTAGTACACCCCTGACTTCTACACATACGCACCCCACACCGACAACACCACGCGACCAAAATAAAGCCCCTGATTCTGAAGCTCTAGCAGAACCACCATTTGCTTCAAGCCACCAAGTGGATACGGGAGCCCCACCCCTGCCAGAAACCCATGACCATGACATTCCTCTGCCGCCTCCACTCCCGCAATGCAATGGGATTTCTGGGGGCATCCATAGACAGCTGCACAGTGTGGAAGAGAACCTGATCTACAATCAGGAGAAGATCAAGGTCCTGCTGAATGTCATTCAGGACCTGGAGAAAAACAAGGCTCTAAGTGAGGGGTAGGTGAGAAAGACGGCTGAGTGAAATGTGCTCTGATCCATGTGTCGTGGAGATGGAAGAGCAGTGTATGCTTCGTTGTCTGGCCATTGTGTAACCAGAGTCGCAACAGCGACACGACACCGGTCATCCAACAACATTAACTGTCATAATTACCAACATAGTTATGTTGTCAAGCATAGCCTTATCAACCCAGTTTGGTGTGTTTGAGTTTTGGTACACAGCTCATTATGCTTTTACTGATTTATCCTTCAATAGGCACGACTGGATTTCCTCAAAGGACTCAGTGACAGAGGGTGGAATATGTGTTCTTATTACTAAACAATATCAGCGGGGACAAAATCACAGCAGAGAGGGAGAAGCAAGATACACGTATATAACTAATTAGAAATATATAGCTCATTGCTAAACTTATTGCTAAATCACAAGCTTCGATTATACTATAAGGTGCTAGCTGCATGATTTTATTACACAGTTTATAAGTTAATACGATCTAGCTGTAAGGCTTAAAAACACGTCAACAAGCAAGTCTATCTGAAGTCTCTAGTTTTATTTTCCTGGGTTTAATTTTAGCTGTAAGACATGGTGTTATATTTTAGAAGAGTTTTATAATATATGCTTCATGAATTACCAAGGGCCATTTGCAGTGACGGGGTTAAAGGTCAACCGCAGTTAAATAATTCATTTGCTTTTGGAGGGATAAGCTGTGACAAATGACAGTCGGACGACAGAACTTAAACCTGAGTGAGTAGGTACGTGTGAGGCTGTGCTTTTTGGAGTAAGCAGTGAGTATGTGTGTCATATGATGCACCTACATTCGCTCTCTCCAGAACACGCATCCCACACTAAAACCATAACTACTTTTCTCCATGGCGCATCCGTTCCACAGTCCCCATGGTAACGACAGCCCCCACCCCCTCTGGGGCTCATTCTTGTTTTTAGCTTGATCTTAGGGAGAATTCTTAATCTTCTTCTACGTTCTATCCCTCTCTCTTCCACTTCCTCCTGACATCTCTCTGAGCCACAAGCCTCAAAAACCTTTTCTTTCTCTCTCGTCCCTTCTTCCCCTTTTCTCTGTCCCGCTTTCGTACTCTCTCCCTTTTAAAAATCCTCTTTCTTTCAGTGTCAAGCTCCCCTCAGTAAAAGGAAGAAATTATAATGTAACCAGCCCAGTAAATATTATCACGCGAGCTGTGTAATTAAAGTACTCTTCACTTGCTGCAGTTCTGAGTGTGAGTCTGGAAGTGTGTGCTTCAATAAACGTGCGTGTGTGTGTGTGTATTCATGAAAGGAATAAGTCTATCTTCACTACTTACACCTCAACCTGTTTTTTTTTTTGTTTGGTTTTGCAACAGGCGGTGTTTCTACAGGACTGGACAAGATCTGAACAACTGCTCTACATGCCAGACAATGGCCTGCATCATCTACAGGTATAAAGATCTGCAGACATGCATGTGACTACCTTCGATAAAATACCCAACCTCCAGCCTGCAAACATTCAGCTATTACCTGTGCTCCACACTCGCTGGAAATTTAAATTGCAGATGTTAGCTTTGCATCCCAATTCATGATGTTCCTTCCCTTTCATAGCACAGATTACTTATTCTCTTCTCAAAGCTGCCTTTTCTTAACTTCTTGTCACGTGTCTTGTTTACTCTCCTTTCCTCATTGCCTTTCCTCACTTCCACATACGTATCTCTGTCTTCTCCGCTGCCTCCGTTAGTTTCCATCGCTATCTTCTGTTCTTAAGGTTTCCATAATGATTTTTTGAAAAAAGTCCTCGTCAAAGCTGCCAGAAATGGGATTGGTTTCTGGCGGAGTACACACACAAACACACCTGTGTGCACAGATACACCTCCATGTCCCTGTATGTTCATATACACATACACACATGTACAAGTACAATATATATTGGTCCGTTAAAAGAGACAATGTTTTAGTTACAAATTTATCAGGACTGATGAAGATTACAGGAAAATCTTTCATATTAGATGCGGTGAGACTGAACAAAAGAAAAGGGCAATGATCAAACACTATATTAGCATGTGTGTGGGAAGACTGAATTGTCAAAGGAATCTTTCTTGATATATTTTTCAGCCAAAATGCGAGTTTGATGTTGGAATTCTGAAGATATTTTGGCTGGTCAATTTGAATTAATGTGCATGGAGGAGATGCAGTGGAACCTTGACAGAGAGAGACAATGTGCTGAGGCATCCTAGAGTCCTTGAAAAGCCCATCTACTGCTAGGACACACACACACACACACACACACACACACACACACACACACAAACACCCTTCGAGGACTGCAGAACTCGCTGTACAAGCGTGTTATTCTCACAACACACACCAGAAGCCCCTAAATATGTTTTTCACAGCTGAGTCGTCCCCAATTAGTTTTGGGACCCAATGGAGCTAATCAGTTACAAGCTTCAGTCACAACCATTAGCAACACTAACCCTGTAGTAAACAATGAGGCCATACTGCGATGGCAAACACACAATCACAACAAAGAATGTTAATAGTTCCTCACTATAACATTGGCTGCCCCGGTCACCATACACCACGATGGGATTTGCACTCCATTGGTGGAAGATTTATCCATCTAAAGCTATTGTTGCTCCTCCTCATCCATGTAAATACAATTTTCCTCATTTCACTGATTTTCCCTCCTCACCTTCTCTAAATGTCGGTCTGTTTACTCGTCTCTCTCTTCCTCCCGCTCTGTCATCTGCCGTCACCTAGACGAAAGTCAAGCTCTGGATGTTGTAAAGTCCGTTTCGGATGCTAATGGTGTTCCACACCTGCACCTCCTGCTGGTACATCTACTTCACTGGACACTCATCTCCTAGCTTTCTTATATTTGCTTCACACTGTGTTTTGGAGAGCACTTTCTACACAAATGACTCATTTGGTTTTGTCTAATTTATTCCTATGTGGACGCAGCTCCACACACAAAGGCACGCACACGCAGTCATATTGCCTTGCAGATACCCACATAAAGATACAGATGTACACATGCACAGAAACACACACACACACACACACATCATATGGAAAAAGCATGTGTAAATGGGTGAATAATGCCACGTTGGTACTGCTTCACAGCGTGGAACATGACTTTCGGCAGCAGGAAGGTCGCTTCAAAGGTGTCCTGGATACTCTGGAATGGGAGCCTGACATTCCTGCTCTAGACCCTCCCATTCCTCCAATAACCAACTGCAAGAACAAAGTAAAGAAACTTCGCAAGAAATGTTTTTGGTGGCTGTAAACACCGCTTGCCCCAGATCACTGGGAGAGGCTTTTGATATCTGTAATAGACAGGATCTCTCTGTCTCTTACCCATGGTCTCAGCCTATCAGCTTTGCCCTCCAGCATTTCACCCAATCAGTTTGCCTTATATTAAGCTCTCCAAAACAATTACAACCATAAGGTTTTCCCGAGCCTGGAAGAGTCTCCAGATCTCTTCCACCTGCCCATCACATTGCGACACCATTCCTGAGGAAACGTCTCTGGCCAGCTGAAACCATGGCATGTTTCCACCTTGTCGTCACAAGGAGAAATGAACAATCCGCTTTCTTATCATAGACCGCATCACCCACCACCTCTGGAGAGTGACAGACACATTTGGTATGCCGTATTGATTGCTGTGATTGAACTATCATGCTGCAGATGTCAGATGTGCGTGAAAGTTTACTGTTCTGCAGCTTATAGAGGCGGTATGGAATGTCTTACATGTAGCTGCTGCTCTGCAGACTGCAGATTATAGAGGCAGTATGGAGAGTCACATTGTGCAGCTGCTGCTCTGCAGATTGTCAGTCAGTGCTAGCAGGTGAAATGGAGGCCGGAGAGGTCTCGTGAGGGGCTGGCTGGGTGGCAGTTCTAAGTGGCCGACCGGTGCCTCCTTATTACAGAGGTGCAGCCTGTATTTTTTACTTAGTCTCACCAGTAACTAAAATGCCACTAAACACACTCTCTAACTCCAAAGTGACAGGTTAAAAGCACCAGTGACAAGAACATTACGGCTCGCGTGTACACATTCGCGTATTTTTTCTGCAGGTAAAATGTGAGTATATGCTTTCCTGTTGGTATGATACCTCTCTGCTGCTTAGACGCCTAGCCGCTGCCCTCCAGTCAGACGTATGTGACCCTTACTTGTCCGCTTCCCTAGCCTGATACCCAAACCCCACAGGTCATGATGACATTTCTAACTCTTTACCCTCGCTCTCTTTTCCTAGTAATTATGACACAAGAAATAAAAAATGTAGATGCAGCACAGTACGACATTCCCATGTTTTTAAATCATTTAGATAAACATAGGTTTTATAAATGGTCAACATTAAGATTGCCATTACAACCCACCCTGCAATCCCTTACTTGCTTTTAATTCCCCTTCTGTTCTTTATTAGCAGCAAAACTATGAATTCAAATAAAGGGTATTTTTAATTAGCAGTCATTTATTGGTTCGTCTTTATCCCTTTTCAGTCCCTCCCCAATTATGTGTGTATGTTTGGAGGAAGGAGGAAGAACAGCATTGCCATCTCTGACTGTTCCCCGTGAGAACTGCCTCTTCCACAGTTTCCACCACATTTGCTGCTAAAATGAAAACTTTGACACACATCAGCAGGATGAGCTGCTGTCTGTTGATCTCATTTCCATTTCACATTTCCTCCCTCTAATTTTAGACATATGCACGCACACACACACGTGCAGAATGACGAGGTGCATGCGTATTGATGCGAGCATACAGGAACACGCGTGAATGGACGTGAAGATTTTCGCACATGCATAGATGAATATTCTGCTTGTTTTAAAAGCTGTGGGAGAGACACTGCTCAATGTTTATGTTCTAGGCACACCCAAATATGCCCTGAATATCCTAATTTGGGCTTCAAGCACACGTAACTTCAGGGTGAGGGGAACTTGCACCTAAGCTGGTCACCTGACCAGAGGTCAAGCGTACAAAGCCTGAAGCTGAGGACACCTGACTCTCCTCTGTTCTGGTCTGACACCACCATCAAGTTATGGCCTTGCATTCAATAAGCTTGTCATCAGTGGGGGGCGGTCCCACTACCTCAGCAGATCCTTTGTCAGGCAGCAGAATCATCATAGGGATGGACAAGGACAGGGGTAAGGTTGAGAAACTTACAATTAGAGGATGTTCTCGGCCCATGATGATGACCGTGCGGTTTATGGTCCTCAGAAGGGTGACCACTACATCTTCTATATGCTTGAAAGTGCTACCCTGGAAGACATTGGGAACAGAATTATTACACCGAGCAGAATTTCACAACCTCTAGACCTGAAAATGTGGACATTGGGCTCTGAGTTTCACAGAAAACATTAGTATGCTTCTGTGTGTGTGCTTGTGCTTGCATGCCTGTTTTTACCAGCCCATGAGACTGAGAGGGCAGCTGTTTGTGTGAGAGAGTGTGTGAGGGTCACGGTCTGTTCTTCACACAGAGTTAAGCCAGGGTGACACTCCCGAAATCTGCAAGCAGAGGTCAGAAATTATTGGTCTTTTCCTGTCTGTTTTATTCATGTTGTTCTTACTGAACTGACATATCCATTCAGTTTAATTTGTCAAACTCTAATGTATGCTGCATGTGCGGAAATTATTCATGTGCGATACAACAACATCAAGATACATCTCTCTCTCACTCTCCCTCCCTCTCTCTCTCTCAGGCTCTCCCTCCCTCCTCCCTCCTTCTCTGCCCCC
>JAACJT020000002.1:2205938-2228673 GCA_009936485.2 Gymnarchus niloticus | reverse complement strand
GAAATTTTTCCTGTGCGATACAAAAACATCCAAATACATCTCTCTCCCACTCCCCCCCCCTCCCTCTCCCTCCGGCTCCCCCTCCCCCCCCCCCCCCTCTCCGCCCCCCCCCCCCCCCAATTTCTCAGGAATACCCTCACAAACCTTACATCTTTCCTTTCCATGGACTCCACAAAATATCTCCTCAATAGTGTGTGAAAGATAGTGGCCATAATAGCATTAGTCCAACTTATCATTGTAGGCTTCAATGAAAATATGGACAGGCCTTTGGTGCGAACAGTATAGCGGGTGGCAGTAGTAAGGAATCGATTCTTTGCTGAAAATATTACAGCACAGCAGGCAAGCCTACAAGCAGCTGGCAAAATAAGATGTAAGAAAATTACATTGTTGAAAAACTTTTAGTCCTGAGTCACGTACATGATAACACAGGGACAACCCTGTTGGAGAAGTCAGTATAAGATGCCAAAGGAAGAGAGTGGTAGATGGGGTAGAATCACAGTACATTGAAATAAAGACACGAATTGTCACTCATGAAATATACATTTCTCTCTATCTCTGTGTGGTCGGGCATCCCCAGTACAGTGTGCAGACTGGCTGAGTGGGACAGATAATGACAGCCTGAAACTCAATGAAGAGCCAGTAACTTTCCTCTTATTTTGGTTGTCTCCCCTTCTTCATACCGTCACCAAATAGTATGCCTTAAGATCAAAGCGTCCGATATTACTGCATCAGTGGAACCAGTGAGACAAGCCGATTTCCTATTAATTTAACACCAGATCAAGATTTAGCCAGACAGAAAGGTTTAACCACTGAAGCTAATTGGATACCCCGGATCGAGCCTTCAATGAGAGAAAAGGCCAGCGTCTCTTCCAGTGAGTTACATGCTTATGTAAGTGTGCTCTGACATAGGTACCTTGCTGATCTTTGTGGAAAATGTCAGCGCAGGCTAATCATGGGATATGAACCGTAATATGGCTTTTGTGTATGACTGCAGGTGTTAAATGGACACTACACCTTGCAGGGTCATAATTATAAAGCTGAAGCTTAGGTTAGCTAAGCTTGCTGGCTAAGCCCAGAGCACTCGTATCACTATCATATGCTAACGCTAACACAGACCCTACTTCTGCTTTATTAGCATTAGTGTAGCATTTAGCATTTTTTGGTGTACTTCTCAATTATACGTGTTCTTGAAGGCTATTGCAGCATTTTTACGCTACTTCACGCTACTTGTCTTACCACGTCCTTCCTGCTCAGCACCTCCAGGATGTTGTTGAGCAGCTCCACACTGTTACGCCGCTCATCCGGCCCTTCCTTCACCTGCTCCAGCGCCCCGCTGAGTTCCCGCAGCATCATGGGTAGGAGCACGTCTCGGCATTCTGTGGGGCCACAGTGGTTGTGTGTGAGTGTGTGTGAGTCAGGGGTCATGTAAGAGCAGCACACATGTTGCATCCAAGCAAACAAATGTTCAGCTAATTTCACAGTGCATGGCAATTATCACTATATACAATTTGATTATCAGATTATAAAAGGAATGTAGGGGAAGCAAACTATTTGTAATTTCCCTTAGTTTTTATGAATGTTAGTACTTTAGAAAAGTATGTCATTCTGTCTCTGGAGGGTCACAGTGTCTGCAGGTTTCTTATCGGATTACAATTCCGATAGCGAGTGATATATACCCAGACTGCCTAGTGAATTCACATCCTGCCCTAGTAAAAGGTAAAGGTATTAAGAGCAGATGCGGAGCGAAAACCAGCACGGCCACTGAACTTTGATGGGCCGGGCTTTTGGATTACTACCTTAGGCAAATGTTTTGATAGAGCAGGTCAAGGCACAGGACAGCACAGAAAATCCCTATGCACTGCAGCACAGCCCAAGCAGCAAGAAGCAGTAATGCAAGGAATACAAAGCATTACCAATACAGTATGGTGTGTCACAGCAGTGCCAGGGTGTAGCTTAACACAGCAATGTAATTTTAAATTAATATGTAAACTGTTTTGGTATTAGTTCAGGGTCAAAGTTAAATATAGGATTTACACATTACATCACATTAAGGCCATGAAATATATTGCCTATGCAAATGTATTTTTCAAGAGCAAAATTTCCATCTTGCAGTTGATCGCTGTCAGGTAATTTCGAACTGATGAGAATGCACCGCTGGATCAAAATGTTTTCATTCAATAAGAGATATATTGGACCAATAAGCAGCATATCACAACACTGTGGAACACAGTACAATGGAAAATGATGGCACAGTGATATACGGTGTGGCACAGTACTACACAGTGGAACACAGCATGACAAAGCGCAGCACAGGATGTGCTGTAAATTCACAAGATGGTGATGTAGTGGAAAATGCGAGAAAGGGACAGCACTGGAGGAGCTCAGAGATGCAGAAGAGAAATGAGAGGGGATGTTGCTGTGTGTAAGTGGGCACACGCGATATTCCGAAAACGGAACAAAAGGCTTCCACTGTGACTCTGCAGGGGGCCACTGCTGTTCCCCCCATTCAGAACCAAATACCATACCCCAGGCGTTCCTTCTGCCAGTTGCAGTGTTTTAATGAACACTCAGAAACACACACACTCACCCAGCTGCTTCTTGGCAAGTAGGGCTGTTTGGCAGAAGCGCATCTGTAAGTGGCCACCTTTAATATTTACTTCAGACGAGTGAGTGTGGGTGTTTCGTGTTCGTGGTACCAATCTAATCCCAATGCCACAGCATATAATTACTCATGAATCTCCACTTGATCATATTGTTTTGGTGTAAGTGATTTCCCAAATGCCCCGCCCAGTTTTGTGGGTCAAACAGCACATTTGCGTACAATGCTCTGTGGGAATGATTACATGGCAATGATGTCGTAAGTATTAGGATACCAATATGTATTCATGTATTAATGTATGTGTCTATGGTAGAGTGGTGTGAATGCTGGTTTTCTTCAAAGTCATTTGTCCTATTATTAGATAATCATATGTTCTATTAATGCTGAAGCCTTTCTCCAAAACCACTCAAGTAAAAATAAAGTATTCATAAGAAACGGGCTACAAAGAGCTGCCATTGTATGATCCACATTAGCATTTGAACACAAAGATATCAAACTCCAGCCATACAATATGAATATCCTCTTATTCAGTTAAGCATTGTGCTGACCTAGAATCAATCCCAAGAAGGACATTTTATCAAGTCAGAAGACACAGAAGGTGAAAAGCCAATGAATCACACAGTCGCAGTAACACTAAAGGCTAGTTTCTATTCCCCACTTCCAACAAACTGCAAGCATTCGGATTGTGGGTTCAAAGCTTAGGTGGCTGGGGAAAGGCCACATGAAGATGGGAAGATCACTCCTGGAACTGGGGAAGCATGACACAGCAACATTCCCTACTCAGATATACTGCTGTAAGCTTCTCCATCATGAATAATGTGCAAGAATTTGCTTCAAAAGCTTAGTATCACATCTATTACAGAAGTGAATGGAAAGTCTGCTCAAATAGTTGCAGGGCAGCCATGTTTAAATAGTTATGAGAATTAAACATGTATAATTCATACATTGCCAGATAATTAAAAACAACCTATGAAACTGAAATACACATATGACCTGGGAGCCAGGTCAGGGGAGGCCGGGGAGCCCAGTAGTCAGCCGCCCTCTGAGTAGAACCTGGCCCACCTGGCCCATGTGACAGTGCCAGTTAAGTGTTTTATTAATGCTCAGCGTGCTGCCGTGAGGCCAGACAGACAGCTGTCTAGATCACAGTCCCAGCCAATCACAGAGCCTGTTTCAAATCCCAGAGCTCCTGGATTCAATGAATAAGTCGCCATACAGTAATGACGCCCAAAATGTGGCCAACAGTCGCTCCTCCCTGCTCTCTCGGCGCAAACCCCACCCATCATCTCCCGGCCTGCGAGCAGTTACTGGCAAAATGCTCACGTTGCTTTAATATCAATTGTTTTTAATCGATGGAGCAAAGCAGAGACCAGAGGCTGTTTATTAATCAAATGGGGGATAGCCATGCCAACAATACTTCCCAGGTAATCTTAATTCGAAATTAAACCCTGAAACATTACCTTTCTTCCTAGCCTCAAAGCCACCAGTAATGGTAATTTAATGTTAATTTTATGTGCTACTTTTAAAGTTAGCCTCCCTCAAATGGTAATGTTAACTTTAACGCTCTCCCTGCTATTTATACAGTGGGCACTAATATATGAAGAAAGCACAGAAGTTTAGAGAGGAGAAAAAAATACTGGCTCCTTACCTTGTTTCCGGAAAAGTCTGCTGCCCACAATTTCCGTCATAGAGGACAACTTCTGCTTCTGCAGCTTGTCTGGAGGAATGCAGGTGTAGAAGTCATACAGTAGCTCACTGTGAAGAGGAGGAGAAAGCTGTATGAACAAATTTACGGTAGAAAGTGGCATATTTGCACCGATCTTTGTCACAAAGCAAAGTAGAATATCATCTTTTAAATATTATATCTTCCATCCTTTTATTTTGATCAGGGTCACAGTGGCATGACTTGAGCCATTCCCAGGCAGCACAGTGCCCTAGAAAGGGGAACACTCTGGAAAGGGTATGCCAGTCCATCACTGGGCACATGCATGCAATCATACATTGTGGGTGATTTAGAAATGCCAATTTAGATAATTGCACATATTTGGACAGTGGGAGAAATCCCGTACAACACATGTAGAAAATGAATGCTCCACACAGAGCAAAGGTGGGATTCAAACCACTACCCACTGGGGCACTGTGCCACTCAGACACATACTGGTAAACTAAATACTACTGGTAAATGACAGGGTGTGCTAACTACTACAAAATTAAAGATCGTGGCCACAAGTAGCACAAAGGCTTAACCAGGGGGTTAATGGTTCAATTACCATGAAGCACTCTGCTATTGTAGCCTTGAATAAGAAACAGCACTTCTCTAATCCCTATTGAAATTACACCATGCATCAGTGTTTGTGTTCTCTGTTATATCTTTCAATAAAAATCTCCACGGACCCCATCGTTGAATACACGAAGCACAACCAAACGCCGTGTCTCTGGGGCTGCCTGCCGAGACCCCCAGTCTCCACTAACATCAAAGAATTTGTTTTTTGCTATTAAGAAGGGATTTTGAAGGCTTAAAGCCAAGGATATTATTTCTGATGAAACCCCAACAGGCATTGTCATGCATATTTTTGGTGACAGTAGGCATGCAAAGTATCAGTTAAGTTGTCCAGCAAATACTTGATTCCATTCTGGGTACTTCAATGCTTTATCCAATTTTGGAATCTAATACAAATGTTTTGTATATAACATATGAGAATGTGACTTGTCATCTCCACGAGGCTGTAATTTTTAAATGTAAATGGTAATTCTGGTTTGTTTATACCAGTATCTCCATGATTCCTTGTTGCCTTTCACTTGAACATGAACTTAAATTGCTTCAGCTTGTCTGCCATTGGCCATTTCAGATCTGCTAGCTTCAGCATCTAGCAGACATCAGTGGAGTTCACCACATGATGTTGTAACACTTCTGCGGTTCAGTACTGTTCATATCGCACTCATACATGTGTACTCGTCATAAATACACACCTACATGGTTCACATACGCTGTCTACTACAGAATGTAGACACACATACAGGATGGAAACTGGGACGTAGGCAGCCATCCACTGACGAGTTATATATTGTCCAAGTTTCATTCCAACTCATTACCTTGGCCTAACTGGCGCAAATAGCAGATAATTATATATTATTTACACCGAAAGTGCCCAGCAGCAGAGCATGCTGGGTTCGCTCGGGCCGAGCGCTCGTTTGTCTCGTTGACGCAAATCATTTTGTGTCAGTACACCTGGTGTTTCAGCAGTAAATCAGATGGCAATTAAAATGCAGTCTAAACCAGCGGAGGGGGTAGCTCTTTGGGATCTCAAATATAATATCTATAAGGGATAGCTGTCATGTCAAATGTTCCAAGGTTCCAGGTAGAGATATGGAAGCACGCTTGTCTGTGCAGATTTCGCACATTTTCTAGGTGCTTCTAGGGCTGTCTTCTGAGTACACTGGTTTCCTCCACATTGCAAAGTCTAAGTCACCTTCAGTCGATAAACATATTGGTAAATGTGTATGATAGCTGTTAGGGATGAGTGTAATTTTACACGACCCTAATTAGAAATTATAGAAAATGACTAGATGGACATATGACTGATTGTGGTGAGTAAATAAGGGCCAAGGCTGGGTTAAATGAGTTTGCACACTCACTGTGCGCTCTGGCCTGTGCTCGTGACACCATTTTACAAGAACAAAGAACCTTACAACCACTTCTCTGGCTTTATACTACAAACAAAAGTCACTTGTTGAGCAAACCTCATACTAGCATGAAGACACCGGAGCGCGGTTGCTTGGTTACACCCAGTAATGGTTAAGAGCTGGTCCTGAAAGCTGATCATGTATTCATAGTTATTAATCTGCTTGTTAATGCAGTCTCTGTATCATGGTCAGGGCTCCTCCGATTCAGAAGTATTAACACGTGGGGGTGGGCTGTTATTGTTGTACATTCCACGGCTCGCCTCTCACACGGCACACAAAGAAGATGTTCCAGTCACAGAAAACTTCAAAGAGTGTCAAGGGAAGCGACCAGCAGGATGTGAGATGTCAAAAAACGCGGCGTCTGTTTCGTAGCCGTGTCCGAAGCATAACATCTCAAGAGCTCTCGTTAACGGTGCGCCAGTTTTGTTTAAACGTTGTCATCGAACTCAATGATGGACGCGGAGCCAGGGAGACTCACCATGAGAAGAAAATTAATATTCGCGTCTTTTTAGGGAGGTTTACAAATGTCTGTCATTCTGTATGGCAGCATAATCCCACGTTTGTGTGTGTTGGGGGGGGGGGGGGGCTGGTAACACAATCCAGCAATTTTAATATAATGAGCTGGTAAGATGCAGGAAGGGGGGTCATGGGTCTGAGAGGAGATTTGTATTCTTATCACTGTTTTATCACATCCCTGTGGTGAAAATACATAAACAGAGACCAAACATCCCTACCTGTTCATTGGAATAACAGGAACGCTCACCTCAGCAGTTTGGCGTTGAACACCATCTCCACATCGTGCAGAACAGTGGGCACGTACTTGAGAGCTGCCACCTGGACGAATGGGTAGGAGAGGTCCCAGAATTCAAGCTTTTAGAGGGTAGTGGTCAATATTGGCATCATAGGCCATCATTAAACACGGAAGACTAAATCAGAATTTTCAACAAGCAGAGGTTAGCATGACTGCAACCAAGCTGGGCCACAAAAATCGGAAACCAGAGATACACTGGAACAGAAATGGACTGAAACTAATCCAACAGCAGGATGATGAGCTGAGAAGTGCCCCAGTTTTTTAGAGAGATTCTTCTATAAGATGGCGGTCTTCTGAATATAACTGACTTGACTGCCCTTAGCCATAGACTCCAGCTCCTCAAACCGTCTCCATATAGTAAACCAGACGATTCGGTAAAAGGCATAAAGGGTTTTTCCTCTGTCTTGCCAGGTAGGTAATGTAGAAGAGACTGGGAACTGAGCAAGTGGGCAGTGCCCCTGCAAGCCAGGAAACAGGGGGCAGTTTACTCAAAGTGTCTCAGTGGCCAGGCCCGTCACGTGTGGGTTTGTGTGGGGGAGGGTGGGTAAACTGCATAGACCGGCTTCTTCAGAGATCAAGGGATTACACAGCTCTCCTTACAGCACAGCCACGAGGTCTCTTTGTGTGCCACCGTGGAGTGTCTCCTCACATACCCAGTGATTACTCAGCCCACTGTTCTCTCTAATCCTTCAGGTTCCTCTCTGACAGATCCTCGTATTAACAACCCAGTATCCACAATGACTCCTAGGCTCATTAAAGAGCACCATCTCTGAAGATGGCTTATGAGGCACACCTGCTCCTTGATTGCGTGAACTCGGAGATGCAGGAGACATGCAGTCCGAGGTGCTGTCCGGAAAGTACTGGCAGTGTCTTAGTGTTTCTGTGCATCTGCGTGTGTGGCAAGTATGCATATTGTATTAATCAGTGTGTGTGCACGTCCTGTATTTATCAGTGTATGTGTGTGTGCATTTGTATGAGTGCGAGGGTGTGTACCTGCTGCAGTAGAGTGGTAGTATAATCACTCTTCATCAGGTTGTTGATGGACTCAAAGAGTCGCCGGAGAGAAAGTTCAAACTCTGTTTGCTCCTTGCCTTCGTAGAGCCTGCATGAGAGAGATCGGCATGAGTGGGAGTGGAGTTAAAGGGGAATGGTGTGGTGGGGGAGCGGACTGAAGGGGAGTGGAGTGATGGGGAGCAGAATGAAGGGGAGTGGAGTGACAGGGAAGCGGAGTGAAGGGGGAACAGCGTGAAGGGGAGTGGAGTGATGGGAAGTGGCGTGAAGGGGAAGCAGAGTGAAGGGGTAATGGCATGAAAGAAAGGAATGACGTGAAGGTGAGTGGAGTGATAGGGAAGCAGAGTGAAGGCGGAATGGTGTGAAGGGGAGTGGAATGATGGGGAAGCAGCATGAAGGGGTGAACGGCGTTAGGGGGAGCGGCACCAGTGACAGAGCACTGCGCCTCTGAAAAGAATGCCTGCAGCTGCCAACTACCCTGGATGCCACGTGCCCATGGAAGGGAAGCAGTGTGAGAAAGAGCAGGATACATGGGGCTCACACTGCCAAAGACTCATCGTCATGAAGCCACACCCAGGGCTCAATATAACAAATGGCTTGCAATATATATACAAGCAGGTGTCAGACATTCCTTTCCTGTCCTTTGCTCTTTTCCGTACAGGTGTTACAGTGACAGACCTGTCCCAGTGACAGAATGACAGCCATTTGGAATATGCATGGCAGTTATGACATAGCTCTGATCTCAGTTCCTCTATTAAAATCCCTGTCACAGCTGTAATTCCTACTCTAGCGCTGATATACGCCTCATTCGTCAGGCAGCTTTAAACCCTAAGGTAGCTATGATGCTATAACCTCTACTGTTGCCCTGTTTACTAGCTAAGTTCTGGTGTTACGATCTCTAGCTCTCCCTGATGGCAGGTGGAGCTATGCCCTTACGATTACTCATGTCGCCCAAATCCTGGCTACTCTGCTACAGCCATTGTTTGCTTGGCTGCAGCATGTCACTTTATACCTATGCTTAGCCTCTAATGGTCAATCGTCACATCGTTCCTCTCAGTTATTTCATCCTTTAACTGCCATCATTACCCTTCACAATAAGCATTGCTGTCTGACCTACAGCTGCCGGTACTCTCATTAAGGGTACAACAGAACAGCCTCTGTAATAACAATTTCAGTTTTCTTTTTTGTATCTCTCTAGCTATTAAGGTTTATTATACCTTTGTGTCACAGTTCATCGGAAACACAATAACTTTAAATAAGTTTTATAGAAGAGGCTGATAAAAAGACGGTTGGTGTAGCCGCTCGATATGACCAGAGTCACTCCGCCTCGCTAAAAGGTTTTGCTTCTTACAAAGAGACGGTTTCTCGGAAACACCAGAGGCATAGCAACACAAAACGAGCTCGTGGCTCCATTTCACTCAAGATGAAAGTATAGTGCTCAGACCTGTCTCGATCAAATTTTACATCCTAATTAAAAGCGCTCATTGTTAACATCTGCAACTGTGTACAATGAATCCTGGGCATTAATCCGTCTTAATTAACAAGTGGACTAATTACTGGTGCCTGTTACAGGAAGAAAAGCCGCAATAAACTGGTTCTGGGTCAGAAGCCCGGTGTGGCAGGTGCAATGAGAAACTAAGCTCAAAAGTCTAGAAAAGACCTTTCTTAAACTAAATGAAACATTCATGGAGTCATAAAAAACAGTCACGTGAACTAAAAAGTATACAGGCACACAGCTAGCTAAACTCCTTATGTCTTTCGGAACTATTGTAAACTAATCATAAGGTGCAGGAAAACGTAAGTACAACGTTGGGCTATTACATTTCCCAGCTCACGTCCTAGCTGCCGTCTTTGCCCCAGGCTCCCTGGACCCATTGTTCAGCTAAGGTCTGCTTCAGTCTGGTGCGTTTGCCACGACTGAGGCTCCATCGTCAACCATTCCCCGGGACTGGCCACACTCACTGTGAGTAGAGCATGCGGGAGCGCACGATGAACTTAAAGATGTACTCCAGGGCCTTCAGAGTTCGCAAGATGGGCTCGCACTGCTCCCCACGGCTGGACACGTCCAGGTAGGTCTTCAGTACCGACATCAGCTTCCTGAGAGACAGACAGGGGTCAAGAGTTCAAGCCTGAGCACCCGTGAGCAGTGAGACAGGGATAATTATCAAGCGAGACACTGGGAACACTAGATTATTGGTGATTGAGTTGTAATTTACTTTAGGATTTGTGACTTTGAAAGGTGTATCTCCAAGGAGCTTCAGGCTGTCAATAGGACGCTGAGTTCATTTCGTCCCTCTGTAAAAATCTGTGCTTCAGCTGAAATCAGTACTGCAGCATAGATCTTTGGCACCTCAGATTTATGGACTAGATGATAGTTCTTTTTACAGTAAGTATTCTTCAAGGTGTGTGGCCCCGGGGTATTCAAAGCTAGTATTTGCACTGTTAGTATATAAGCTTCTCTAAATTTGGCTCCATGGTTTACCTTCGGCACGTAGCCTGCATTGTCTGTTTTGTGTGTTTTTTATACATATTCCTTTAGCCCTTTTCACATGGCTGTATACAACCTGCCTGCTGTTTCACCTGTGTGTTTGCAAAGCTAGTTCACGGTTTTAAAGTTCCCTGACAAGCTCTACTGCAGCAGAGCAGCACTTGGGCTTTACCAGCCCACCGTAGACAGCCGCAGCATTAATAAGTTTCAGTTCTTGAAGGTTGTGTCAGATAAGAATGCAAGCAGAGTATAATATCTCTGAGAGTTTGGAAATAAATACGGCAGATTTTTGAAATGGTAACGATTGGCCACATAAACGACCTTAAATTTACAAGGGTAGTCTTGCTTACTGCTACGGTTGTCGTCTTGCTAAATTTGCCCGGGTCAATTCAGGTCTTCACGTAAGACCAAAAACAGACTGAGAGCAAGAGAAGGGAAGCGATGGAAATAGTACATTGTATAAAACACTATGAGGACACTTGATAATTCTATTAAACTCTAAGAAAAATATCCTTACTGAAAAAAAAATGTCAAAAATAGTGCTCATCAGTCAGCCATTTCCCCATTTAGACTGCCACCTGCTGGTTAATTCTGAAAGTGAATAATTTTGTTTCAGACTAATGCACTCTTGGTTACCAGACAATGCATACTTATAGGCAAGTGTTGCACTGAAGTGCTGCTTGATGTAAGCCTCCAAGACAGTGTTGAAGTGCTGAAACTTCCTGTCTGCAATCAGGCCTATAATGTAGATCTGCCATAAAAACAGGAAGAGGAATTACATCACATTTATGTATGAGAGCGAGAGCTCATTACACCAACATGTAACAGATGCATGCAAATACATGTGCAGGCACTCAAGTAAACATTACTTGAGTACATCTCTGCAGCAATACAATGTATTCAAGCCCAAGCATCATTATAATCAGTTACAAAACTGCATATAAAGAATATACCGTAATTCTATGGGCAATGTAAGTGAAATTTATTTGTACAGCTTATTCATTTAATGTTAATATCATTTATACAATTACTGACTTTCAAAGTCTCTTCTGAGACAGTTAATAGCAAGACACAACAGCTCTGATGCAATTAATTTCACCCTAGGCTGGAACGGAAGAATTCTTAGATGAGAGACGCTAGGTTGCCGGATGGGTGTTAACTGCGTTTTCTCAGCCAAGCAAAGAGAGGGAGGGGCACGCACCAGGGCGTCGAAGACCAGAATGTCGTAGTCGTCGGTCTGCGAGTGCTCCATCATGATGTTGAAGAGGGCGTCCAGCGTGTCCTGCAGGAACTGAAAGCAGGGCAGGCGGGAATTTAGCCCACGTAGACGGGCGACATTCAACGCGAGACAGCGGAGATAGGATGATGCTACAGCAGTGAAGCGGGACAAGAAGCACTTGACGTTTACACCTTTAGTGGGCGGAGTGACTGTGACAGTGGCAGGTATGGCAGTCAGCTGACAGAGAAAGACAGGCTGGAAAGAATTTCGGGCTGGATGGTGACTTTGCTACAATTATGTTCACCTTCACTACTTCCTCTCCATCGATAATCTTGAGTTTATCCAGGTTTTCTTTCAGGTGCTCTGGGCAAGTCCTCCATTTTAAAAGTCCCAGCAGGCCCACTTAAAAGAAGCAACAAGAGCCAAAATTAATACCCACTGCAGACAGACACAGACACACATATACAGTACATATATACACACACACAACCACCCACAGCCACACCGTTTTGTGTGAGCTTGCGGAGCCAGTAACAAATATGACACGCACACACAAGGTTCCTGGAACAGCAGCACACACTGATGTGTGGAGAGACACGAGCTGGCTCACCGTTCTGCGTGAGCTTGGTGGAGCACACCAGCGTCGAGATGATGAAGCTGTCCCTGGAGCTGACCGACAGGCCCCCAACGCTGCTGGAGTGTCGTGTCAAGGCTGAGCTCCTGTGGTTCTCGCCTTGCGCACGCGTGGAGGGCAGAGACAGGTACGAGGAAACATCCTCCATCTTCTTACTGTCCCCCTGCGACAGTGTTCAGGCCGCCCGCTATGGATGAACCTCCTCTCACACTAAGAGTAACTCTACCTTAAGCTTGGATCGCTTCAAACAAGCACATTGTCGCAAAGCAATGTTGACATTACAGCTCACCTTGAAGACCACAAGGTCGTGAAGTCCATCCTGAAGTACCGTCCCGTCACTCTTCATCAGCCGCACAAACGCCATGGCAAAGTTCTTTTCACTCTTGTCCTTTGCTATGGAGCATTCAAAGAGCCAAGCCATCTTTTCAATTTACTTCCGTTCAACTGTGGTTTGGCCCATGCTGTGATCGAGAAGAATAATCACGCGATCATGCAAGTTTGAAGGCGCACTCACATTCCTGAGAGGAACGGTGACGGAACATGAACCGTAGGTGTATCCGCTGCATATCCTCCAGGGGGACAGCCACCTAGGTGGGGGGGGGGGGGGCTTATTTCACAGGCTTCCTCATCCTTGACTGTGAGATACTGGCCCAGACTACTGCAGCATAATCAGCAAACAGGAAACGACTGGCTAACAACAAAACAAATACTTAACATTCTGCTCTCGTATGATTTCAGCACCTGAGGAAATAAGTTGGAAAGGACAGGGGGACAAGTGTTCTGTTGCTGTTCCGCAGAAGAGAACATGCTGCTTGAGAAATGACAGTGTGGGTGATTTTCTTACCAAGTATTAGTTCTCAATGAAATGGCATTTTTATGTAAAAGCAAAAATAACATTTGTATAAATAGATATACTGAACCATCTACCTACACATTTTTAAAGATTATGTAGCATCCATTTGTAATGCTATCAGGTGCTGAGGGATTTTTTTGTTAATCTGCTACTCTGCCTTCAGCGATGTTCTTCAATCCTTCCCAAAACACCCTGATCACGTCCTTAGCCATCTCCATGCATACCTTCCTTATCTCTCATCCATCCACCCATCAATCCATCAAAACATAGACCCATCCGTCCATCCATCTGACTGCTTACTGTATTCTGGGGGATGGTTGGATGGGGGCCTAGACGCAGTTCAGAGACTCTGGACGGGATGTCGGTCCATAACAGGACACACACATAAAATCACACTTTATGGGCAATTTACAGAAATCAGTTCTCCTATCTACATGTCTTTGGACTGCAGTTGAACAACAGAAAATTCACACAACATGTGAAAGAACATGCAAACTCCTCACACACAGAGCAGAGTTGGGATTTGAACCCCCAGCTCTGGAGATGCGAGGCCCACTGAACTTCTCTGCCACCTCTTCCTCTCGCTTTTGTCTGTTTCACTGACACCCCATAACAACTACATTTATAACTTCTCAAACCAGATTTGCTCTCTAGTGGCCCTGACTCCTTGCTCGTGTCCTTCTCACCTTGAAGGTCTCCATCCAGCGTGGCTGTTTCACCTGATAGTAGATGACGGATTTATACTCGCTCACGGGCCGGTCTCCGGCTCCTAGGCAGATGGAATTCTGGGACAGAGGCAAGAAGAGAACTGGGTGACCCAGAGCCCCTGGAGAAGCTGATGTCTCGCCCCAAATCACCTCACTTCCTGGGGGCGAGAGGCTGACGAAGAACCAACCAGGATCTGGGAGGCAAGATGTTTTTTGTGCTTGATGGATGAGGTTTTAATCCTACACAGAGTTTACAGGGTGTGAAATATTGCAGTCACCCATGGAAAATTAAACCAGCCAGCGTCGGTGCTGTAATTCAAACCGTCTGAGCTGCCTGTCAGTAAGCACCCCAGAAATTGTATGACAAAAGATGATATATGTGTACTGCTCAGCGACACTGCCTGGGGCACCCTGACTCTATCTAAGAGAGGATTGGCTTGGATTTATACTTCTGTCACAGAATAATGTTGTCCGCCCCTCACAGAAGGATCTATCAATGTACTTCCACAAGGAGAACTAAAATGCCCTTGGATTTGTATAGTTTTCGGTGGTTCTAATGGCTATTTAAACAGAGAGGTGGCAACACAACATTTAATTCATCACTTTACAGTACAACTTATGGCATAAACAAACCTTTTCAAGTAAGCTCTCTCGAAATCTTTCCCATTGGTGAATTTTTCAACCTCGCCTGACTCTGCGAATTTTCTCGCCATGAGACGCGTGCGGCCAAAAAAAGAGCCGTTAAAGCTTAGCAACGAAACAAATTAAGCAATACATCAACCCTTCCCACTGAGAAGCATCAGCTGCTGTGTCAAAAGCTGTGAAATGTGGGATAAAATCAGAACCAAATCAGCTAGTGGATATAATATTTTGTACGTGTCAGTCCACGTTGAGTAATGGGTGGCTTTGTGAGTAAGGATATTGAAAATTGAAAGTTGGAAAGGTTGTCAGTTCAGGGCAAAGGTGAAGCTCTGCTTCATTATACATGTGCACGATACTTAATCTGAATTTTGAATATTGAAACACCCAACTGTATAAATGAATATAAATGCATCACTCAAGCTGTTCAAGAAAAGTCAGCAAGGCAGGAAAATGTAATGTATTACCTGCAGCTCCAAGTAAGCCCTTACCCTTGTTTCTGTCCTCTGGACCTCATGGCTAATCTTTCTGCCAGTGCATCCCCATCGCTCATTCATGCTAACATTAGTGCTGTCTTTCAGAAGCTCCTCCACCTTTCCTCCACCTTTCTCCATTCGCGCTATCCCAGCATGGCTCAGCTTTGAACTCCGGTCACCCCTTGTCTTTTATTATCGGTCACCGAATATGACCTACGCTGCTTCTTACACTCACCGGCACCACCTTTCCCTCCTCGTCACACACCCACATGATGATCTCCACATTCTTCTGAGTGGTCTTGTTGTACTTGTCGAAGTCTCCAGAGCAGAGGGTCAGGTAAATGTCGTTGCGGACGTCTCCAGGCATAATGATTTCGGGGAAGCCCAATTTGCGGGCCACCACGGTGCTGCGGTCTACCAGGTGCGGGTACTCCTTCCGAATCTGCACCATATCCCCAACCATGGCCTTCATTGTCACCCACAGCCCTGCACAAAAAGCATGGGTACTGCTCAGTGATGACTCTGGGGGAGACCATGCATATGCGAGAGTGAACAAAAGGGACGAAACCTAAAAAAATGCTTCCGTTTACAAAATGTCTGTCTGATGTGGACTCAAATCTGAGAGACACCAACGATGTTGGCATCTGTGTATCGCACACTGATGACTGTTCAGTACTAGAGACCACTCTACACTGCTCCTATGTAGTAGAGTCAACAACCTTGACCTCCGCTGTCTCCTCGTGAGGCCGTCACCTTGTTGAGCAGGGAGTGCAGAAAATCGTTCTCGGCCATGATGCTGCAGGCACACAAAGATGGGGTTGAAAGAGTCATCAGTTTAATACGCCGAAGCACTTGTTTCACACGTGAAACGCGTGACAGATGACAAGTTCAGCTGTGGTAACTCCATTACCTATCGCTGTTCATTAATTAACTGAGAGGCCCTTAAAGGGACTGAGCACTGATGGAGGTGATAAAGAGAGAGAGGGAAAGCCATTATTGAGTATGTGTAGGAGAAGACGAGCGGCACTAACAGAAGAGGGTGGAAAGAGAGGGTAAGGAAAAGAAAGACGGAGGGGAAAAAAAAGAGCCAAAATGATATGGCAGCAGTGGAAACAGAAAGACAGGAACGAGAGGTAAACAAGGAAGATGAGAGGAAACAGAAAACAGGAAGAAAAAATGGTGCCTGGAGGAAAGAAATCTTACGGGTGGAAGGGGATGAAGTACTGCTTTTCTTCGTCGCACTCAATCTTCCCCTTAATGATGTCAGTGATGTCCATCACTGCAGGCGGAAAGGGAAACAGGAAGCGTAGACAGTAACAAGAGAAATGGTGTCGCTGGAGGACACGACGGGCGGCTGGTCATGTTACTGAGCGAAACTAAACAGACGAACCATCAGAAGACATTTATATATTCTGTATATAATATATATAAACAAGCGACATTTTTAATAGTGATTAATTGCATGATGTAATGTGTTCAATGGCAACTGATCCCAATTAATCACAATAAATCGTAATTAATTTGCTCAAATTCGAGCCCTAAAGAAATATCATTCGTGTTAAATTGTCCTAGAGGCAGAAAAGCAGATCTTCATGAGAACGTATTCGTTATTGTTTTCATAGTCCATTAACATTCTTTGCATTTGGTCTACCTTTTGGCAAAATGTTAGGTTCCAACAAGCTTTGAACGTGTGCCCATTGTAGGGAGCTTTGTGTGCATTTATACAAACACATAAAAACATTAACCTGCCCCCATTATAGGAGGTCACGTAATCAAACAAGCCTATGGACAGTTTGTTTCTTTCTGTACCATATGCCCAGAGACAGAGAAAACAAACCTCTTGTACTGTATTAATGTGGCAGGGGTTGCCAGGTATTTGTGCCCTCCTGTGCTTACTCCACTGATATTACCAGCGTCAACGGTGTGCTTTGGTTTTAAATGATGTTTGAGAGTTGATGAGCTCTGGTGGCAAGCAAATTTATCCTGGCAGTAGTAGCAAATAACTTGGCTTTTATTGCAAGAGCCATCTAGGTAGTATTTGTAATAAAACTTTCCATTTACAAAGATCGGTTAACATTCAGTTATAAAATGCATTGTACATGCAACTGGCCTTCACTTAACCAATAAGGCAAGAACTACGGATGGTAAAAAGGGTCAAACTAGATGAATTCATTAACGATGTTAAAAAAATTAACAGCGCTAACGTGCTAACATTAATGAGTTAACTTTGACAGCCCTAATATTCATATATGAAGGGTAAACCAATCAAACTATCCATCCATTCATGCCTAGTTGTCCAGTTGTGGTCACCTGATACCTATATTATGAAGAACAGGTATAATCTAAAGTATCCCCAGGATGGAATACCTGCTTGTAACCAGCCTGTAACTTCCAGACATTAATGCATAAACACATTCATGCTGAACAGCATGTTTATGTACTACGTGCGAAAAGCAAGAGAAGACGTTAACTTTGAAACTGACGTGAGAAGGAAAAGAAGGTGTAAAAATAAGAAGTGAGTGACCTTAGTGAAGGATGACCAGTTGAGTAATTTCCAAAAAGCTCAAAGGGGACCCACCTGCTACCCCAAACGGCCGCCGCAGACCATGGGTGCACTTCTTGGTGCTGTCCTTCAGGTCCATTCGCCCCACCCTCACAATCTGACAGATTAGGTAGATCTTTTCACGGCTCAGGTCTTTGTTCCCCAGATCCTGTGGCAGGGAATAGGCCTTACATGTTCGTCTCTCGGCTTCAAACTCTCTCCGTGACATTAATTTCGTTACTACCTGAGTTTCACCTTTACTTTGTTAGTATCTGATAATACTCGTACTGATATAGTTTTTGCCAGTAAAGCAATGCAATCTGTGCTAGAGGAAATAAAAATGCCATATTCTGGCAGAGACGACTGAGTACATTACAAAGAGTTGGGTAGAGATAACTTTTTGTTATGTGAATGCAGGCCTCTGTGGATAACTTACAGTAAAGACCACCTTCAGGTTGTTCAGCATATCAATATCCTGAGGGAACCCCTTACTTCCCCAGCGCACAAGATAGTTCTCACTGGATGGGTAGAGAAAGATGGGGAACAAAACAAGCATACAAGTTCAATGTTAAAATAATGTTCTGGTACGTATAACACAAGGAAAATGCAGACTGTGTGCTCAGAAAAGAAGACTGATGTGAATTATTGGGATGGGGTTAGGCCTCAAGCGATGCAGGATCCAGAAGCAATGCTTGTTGCAGTTTTGCATGCTGCGCAATGCATATCAGGGGCCGACACAGATGAGGCTTCACTCTACGGGCCTATGTGTAAAGCCCAGTGAAGTCCAGCACCAACACATAGAGAAGAGATGGAGAGATACATCCAATGGTGACCTTCTGACCTGATGATGGCCTGCTTGTTCGGGTCGTAGAGGGACATGAAAAGCTCGGAGTCCTCCCCAATGCGGCATACAAAGTTGCGGACGAACACATACAAACTGTGGGTAGGAGATGACTGGATCCGAGCCGATATTCCAGAATGATCTGCCTGGACATTAGACTGGTAGAATTTGGGAAACAGTGTTGTTACAATGAACCTCCAGATAAGGAGTAGATGATAGCTTTTTGCTGCTACTTTATAGATGAATTGTTTGCCACAGCCCTCTAAGTTCGGGAGTAAGATCCCACCTATGTGTCAATTCAGTGCAAGGTACCCAGTTCTCTTGTAAAAGTGATCTGGTAGGACATGTGCTTTGCAGGGAGAGTAAAAATTAGATTCTGTAACACAACATTAATAATTTATGCAAATTGTTCACCTCCTCCAGGCCTCTATTTCACCCATCGCTCTGTCCTGTAATCTTTTTCTCACCACATCTCACCTGCTCCTCTTTGATACGTTCTGAGATCTTGGTAGTGGCATCTTCATGGGCATGGAATAGGCTGATGATGCTGGCCTTGTCCGGGTCTAATATATTCCCGTTCTCATCCCGAACAACAAGGTCCAATTCCAGTATCCTGGAATCAAAGCGATCTTGTCATTTTTTGCAAATAAACATTTTTGTTGACCATTAATAATATTTTAATCATTTACAAGAATGCAAGTATTGCTTTGTTTTAACTATTGTCATTGTGTGATACTGTGGTTGGTGCTATGTAATTAAAGCTATATGTTTATGTCTGAGATGCTGTTTCCTGTAACGATGAGAGTTTGGTGTTGAAGAAGGAACGGTGAAGGAGAGGTCGAGGAGCAAATGATACAGAACGTTACTGTACTTGTTTCCATAGTCGATTTTGGAGGTCACTTTCTGCTTGAGCTCCTTGAATTCATCACTGGGAAGCGTGCCTGACAGCAACTGGGAGCGCCACTCCATCAGCTCCCACATTAACCTCTGCACCTGAAGCACACGCTCTTTCTGATTGGCCTGCGGGGGGCACAGGTCGTTCTCATTAACGGAAACGTCGGATTGGGTCCGAAATCAAAAGGCAGAGAAACAGCAAACAAAATAGTACACACCTCCTTCAGACTTGCCCTAAATAGCAAAGTGGTCAGACATATAAAAAGCCTGCCATTCCTTTGTCATACACAAATTGCTGTGGAAAAACTAGAATTCCTCCCTGGATACTACTAGCAGTCCTTACCACATATAGCTGTTTCCAAATGCTTCCCCACTCTCTCAAGGTGGTAGTTACCTCCTTCACCAAAGGCATTTCTGCAGATGTCACTATTTCCTGCCCCCTAGAGGCAAATATACATTTTTATAAAGCAAGCATGTTACGCTAGTCACGTCCTGAAAGCAGAGAGGAATCTCAACATTACTTTGTGACTCTGGTATACACAGAGGATGTCCAGCTGTGTTCACAATTGTCACGGGGATATAGTCCAATCTCCGGTGTGGTTGGCAGTTACAAAGCTTTTAGGATAATTATACCTGGAATTTTTTTATGTTAATTGTGCTTGAAATTTTATATTACATTGCAAACATCAAAATAACAGCAAGCAGGCAGAAAGAATAAAAGGCACACAAATGTATGTGGTACGTAGTTTGAGGAGCGGTAGATTGGGGACAGGTGGAAAGGAATGAAAAGCGATGGCTGAGTCGACGAACGCAGAGAGCATGAACCGTATTAAGCCTCAGGGATGGGGATGTGCTCTTAGACAGTATGAAGCGGCAGGCTTCAGTGCGATGAAGCAGCGTGGGTCAAGAGAACGGGGCTGTACAGCTGAGCAATGTCCAGATTATGACAGAATAGATGGCAGTAGGCTTTCCGGAGTATGGAGAGGCGCCTTTATTAGAAAGAGATGCTTGGAAAAGACAATGATACTCAGGAGAGTGGAAAAATGAGCATTTGCTGAACAGGAGCTTAATGTGGAAAGAGCAGGATTTATTTTCATTGGATGATAGTGAAACTATGTCATTAAATGATTATAAGTAACAGGTATGTAACAGATGACTCGTATTTTATGTTGTAAATTTAAAAACAAATTACTGTTCATTTCATATTTAATGGATATTTCTAATGATTTTTCAAAGCTTTAAGTTTGCAATTAAAATTTATATTACTAAATATTGAAGTGTAATTAATTATAAATCGATAAATGTGTTTTACTGTAAATCGTCCAGGAGTCACCACAAGCCTGCAGAAGATAAGCAATTACAGTGTAGTAATGGCTGGAGCTTTGCGTAACAAAATTGTATAAACTTGGAAAACTACAGCCAATATTAACAATATAAACATAAATTCAAATGCTATGATGTTAGCATGGCATCTAAAAAAACACCAGAGGATGTGAGAGTCCTTCCTCTCGTAGTGTGATATGCCGAGTGGCCAAAATGAGAATTTCAGCTACCTGTGTAAAGTGATACTTACCCTTGTTTCTCAATGATTACCTCCTTCAATTGAATGAAACTGGATGGAAACACACCCTGGAGAGGGCAGAGATATCGCTCTAGTTATGCAGATATCTGTATTGCTCAATGAGGTAGCCATAAAGAAAGTTCCGGATAGGATATCAGCAGAGCAGGGGGAGGAAGAGAACAGCAGGACTATAACTGCAGAAAGTGTAAACCCTCTGAGCCCTTTGCATGGTAAGTGTTTCAGAGAGGAATTTCATTATGTTTCAGTCTTGCACAGGATAACAACAACTTTATAATGTTGAGCGTCACCATTGGTCTGCATCATCACTGGCCAAAAACCTGTGCTTTTGAGCTCACCTGTCGAGTCCTGTCCTTGGTCAGGTACCCTTTGTACCACCCTTAAATAACAAGGAAACATGATCTTTTCACTTAACAGCCTGTACCACCAACACAAAAACCTATACACAACTGTAAATGATGCACAATTCATTTTAATAGCTTTATAGTATTAGCAATATCGATATAGCAGTTATAAAGCTCCAAATAATGTGGTTCTACAGGGCTGAACAGAGAACATTTGGAACTCAAAATTGGAACTTGATTGAGACTTCCTTTCCTTCCTCATCTTCCTCCCAGGTTACCTTCACATGACTCCTGTATCTGCACTGTGTCCCCGATCTCCAGTGATAGGTGTTTCTCTCCACTGCCTTTGAAGTTCCATTTAACTGAGAGCCAGCGTGAGAGAGAGAACGAGAGAGAGAGAGAGATTTAGAATGAGTGCAAATGTGTTTGTATGTCTATGGTTGCAGCTCCTCAGTCTAATTCTGCACAACACAGAAATCCATTTACTCCCTGTCCTGCCGTGTTACTATCACTGGCTGTATTTATTTGTTTATTTATTGCTATTCAACCTCAAGAGGGCAGCGTTCCAATCCCTGATTTTAATACTGAGTTTGGTTTGCATACGCTCTCGAACTGGCAATCTGTTCATGTTTTTTAACTACACAAAACATCTGCTTATTTGTAAGTGCAAAGCAATTTGAATTTCTTGTGATATTGCAGGAACTTTAGTGCTATGAAAATCACAACAACAGTATCCTCACACAACGCTGAAACCTAATTCTGATGGCCAGCCTAAATGTTGTCTCCTCTACATATTTTTTGCACAGAGAGACACGGCACTGCTGGGGAGACTGGCCTCAGGCCTCTATGGTTGCATTCAGATTCTGCAGTAATGGCAACTTCCTTAACGTCTGCTTCCGCCTTGTTTACCAGATCAGAGGCTCCCTGCAGTATGTGACACAAAAGCGGCAGCGGCCTGTGAAATGAAACCTGTTTAACCTTCATATCAGATGCAAATTTCCTAAACTAACCTCATTTCAACAGTGAGAAAAATGAGACTAGTCAGTAGTCTTGGGGGGGGACATCGGGAAATGTTAGATACCGTTAAACCCACAAGCAAGTTTAAAGCAGCAGTCATTTGCACTTAACCAATGTTAAAAATAACCGTCATACTAAAATGGTGATGCTAAAACATTATTAGCAATTATAAAAATAATACATGCATTAAGTCAGACTGTAAGACCCAATGTCAAGTTTATATTTTTCTGCCACCTTTTCATACCGAATTCTTACTAGTTTAATGCAGTCATCCTGATCCTATCACCACTGAGTACTTTACTTGAAGAAGGTAGTTTGTCCACACTGTGGTGTTCCTATGGGGCTGGGAACTCTAGCTTTAACACACTGTGGTGTTCCTATGGGGCTGGGAACTCTA
>JAACJT020000002.1:2194043-2205838 GCA_009936485.2 Gymnarchus niloticus | reverse complement strand
TATGGGGCTGGGAACTCTAGCTTTAACACACTGTGGTGTTCCTATGGGGCTGGGAACTCTAGCTTTAACACACTGTGCCCATTAAGAAGAAAAAACAAAACAAAGTGAATCAGTATGTGTCCATCTATCGGTTTGTGTTTGTGTACTTAATTTTTAGTGCAATTACTGTGCAGTAGAGCAAGACATTAATGACACACAACTCGGCTCCAAGTGTAGAAAACAGACAGGGAGGGTCAGAGCCAGAACAGATAAGGAAACAGTTGATGCAGGTAATGCTAAACTTATAAAAATTGTTCAGCATAAGGCAGCTTTACAGAAAAACCAGGGAAAACCTAAAAAAAATCTACTGCAAATGTAGGCAACAGAAGGAGAATTAGTCTTCCTGCCCGAGAGGATTGTTAATAAAACAGGTCCCATTTGCTTTCATTCTCATTCTGATGGTGAACTGCACTCAGTACTCAATGTTGTCTCACTGTGTCCATTTCATGGCAGGAGACTTGATAAATCAAGAAAAGCAACATTAAACCACTCCACTGCCCTTCCAATAAGTAGATATCCATGTTCAACTGTGTGGAGAGGAAAGCAAAGCTGGAAAGCAGCATTTAAGCATTACTAAGCCTCATTCTGGGAAAGCCACTTAAATCACAACCCTTTCAATGCAGCTCTGCTCACTTTAGCGGAGGCTACGCAGTGGCAGCGTGAAGGGACAACAGACTGTATAGTGAGACGCGTCACCTTGGTCCATTTGCGTTTCATTATTAATATGAAGCTAGCTCACGTGTCTTCGATATCAAAGCTACTGGGGCTACTCGACCAAATTCATCTCATCAACTGGGCATCTGAAGAGTTGCTAGTAAAAAACATGAAATGACTTTCAAGCTGATCAAGCCAATAACGGCTTTGTTGAACTCTTCACAAGCAGATTTGGTACTTCTCAGCTAAACAAACCCAATGAATACATTTGTGCACGATTTAGATGTGCCCCAAAATACAGAACGTGGAACAGCCATTTTAAGACATCGCAGAGACATTTGCAAGACCAGGAATGACTGATGGCTTAGCAGGTAGTTCTGTTGTTTCACACGTTGTGTGCTGCCTTTGAATGTCAGCTGTGCGTGGAGTTTGCCTACAGCTCCTTTATACAGGTTTCCTACAGCTACTGTGTGTTTCTTATAACAGTCCAAAGGGTGGTGCAGGAGATTTTTGCTTAGAGGTGTGCCTGTAATCATTCAAAATTGGACTGATTTTTATGCCCATGACCTCTCGTGTATAGATCCTTGATCAACACAGCTCCATATGGTCATTGAAATTAATAGATTGATGTTGTAATGGACTGGCATCCCATCCAGGGTGTACCTTAGCCTCATGCCCATTATTGCCTGGAATAGGCCCCAAGCTTCCTCAGAAGCCTGACCAGGATAAGTATCGAGACGACGGATGGATGGATGGATGGATGGATGGATGGATGGATGGATGGATGGATGGATGGATGGATGGATAGTGTATTGACAGTATGGATACCTTTTTAGCAATTTAGAACAATTGGTTACTCTTTTTGCTAAATAAAGTAAATATCAACATACGCATAACATAAATTGTACATGTAATCTATGTAGGTATTGTGCTTGTACTTATATGAATGGATGTTTTCATTTGAAATGTATGTTATGTATTAAATTCATTCTAGCTTTGATCAGGATTGTGGTACCATTCTGTCTGCAATGTAAAAATCTACAATGTAAATATAGCAAACTAAAACAAAGAAAATTTCCCTCTAAAGCGTGTTTGTCTACACTGACCAATCTTGTACAAGAATATCAGTATCTGGACTAATGATCTTCAAGATTAAATTCTTTTCATCATAGTGCCATATACTCCTACTGGGTAACTTGATTCTTATTTTTCATCACAAAATCCAGTTCAATCCTTCCACCCATAACCACTAATCTAATGCAGGGTCCTGGTAGGCCTGAAGTCTATCCCTGGAAATAGTGAGCATGGCCTGGTTGGGGTGGTCTGGGTGGGCCCATTAATTATAACAACAGGAATAAAACTGAATTAACTTCCACTCAGTGCCAGCTGATAAATCTGCCTAGGGTCTGCAGTAGTCCCAGCTTCTGGTGCAGGCCAGTGAATTTCTGCGACAGTTAAAACCTGAGTCGTGGTGTTTCCCCGGCTTCAGCGACGCCCCTGCTTAGCCCTGCATACTGCTATAGCACATCACTTAGCTCGGTCTGACTTGCTCTAGGATAACTCTGCTATCCATGGATTAACCCTAGTCCATGAACTAGTCCTAGTCCAGGTTAGACATAGTTTTATTCATCTTCTGTTCCTGACCTACAGTCATATTACATCTTTGGTTTACAACTGGTATTCACTCTGCTGAAGCCTTTTTGCAGAGCAACCTGGCTCCCTGATGTGATGTCAAAGCATTTAATTATTATTTTTTTGCATATCAGATATTGTTTAAAAATCTTTATCGTCTTTACAAACATGATTCAGAAGACACTGATCCGTTGGCCTCCATCTACCCACATCCTGTTTAATAGGAAGTGTGACAAGGTGCAGCCTCTGTATTACAGACACCACGGCTGACTACTCTGACTTGGGCCGATAATGGAGACCACCTTACCTATGCCATATCTGTCCGTGGTGGTCTTCGTCCAAGGTGCCATGATGAAAGCTGGGCCTTCACCTGCTTTCACGCAATTTCCTCTTCTCCCTCAGTTACTGTCTTCCTCTGACTCTCCTTTTGCCTCGCTCTTTGGCTTTCTGAGTGACAGCTTCGGCTGTTCCGCTAATTTCTGTTTTTTTGCCCCTCCCTCTCTTCTTCCTTCCCCTTTGTTTCGTCGTTTAAATCACCGCCCTGCCTCTCTACAAATGACAGCTCATATGTTGCATTGTTGCCGTCTCCGCTCCATACTGCCCAAATCACCTCAGGACAATGGACACTATGCTGATGTATACACTATTTTTATGAAAAACAAATTCTGCTCTCCCTTTCATTTAAAGATTCGAAACTCACCAAAATCCTTCAAACAAAATGCACTGGAACAGAAAATTTGACTATCTTGCTAAAAACTATTCGGTAAAATTAATTATTGGGTCAGATTTCCCAAAATCCCTCATTGTCATTACCAACTGGCTAATTATACTGTATATACAAATTAAATTCCTTGTCATTATTAACTTTTGGTAATAGTCATTCTAGCCACTACCTCAAGCATTTGTTTGCTATAACAAATGAGTAAAAAACAATAACTAAAAACCATATTTAAGTGTTTCATGGGTATTCTAAAAATTAAAGTCCCTTCACGGAAAAAACTGAACAATATAATTATACCAATTTTAGTATAGTCCAGGAGTTGAGTAATAAATTCAAACCAAAAACAGCACTAATAAACACCAAAGAATGATGTGAGAATTAAGATCACTGAGATTGGGGAATGACTAAAAAGACACTGAACGTTCCTTAAAGATAAGTTGAGAACTGAAAAATGTTCTATCGTAGAGTGTTTTTAGAGCCGTCCATGGTAACAAAACTGAGCGGCTAAGAAGGAAGGGCATTGGTCAGTGAAGCCACTGAGAACAAACTCTTACATTTGAAAGGCTAACTTGACTGAGGTAGGAGTAAATTTAGCCCTCAAAATGGATGTCCCAAAAATGTGGCCTACATGGAAGAGTGCAAAGAAGGAAGCCATGTCTGAAAGTGAAAACATTTATATGGTAATAGCAACTATGCACTAAAGCAGGATGAGCGAAAGAGGGATTGGGACACTTCTCATTTATGGAACTATATGGTGTTTCCATCATCCATCCATCCACCCATCCATCTTTTAACAGGGTCAAAGGAGGGCTTGCAGCACCACACTCAAGGCTGGGGTACACCCTGGATGGGCTGTCAGTCCATGGTGCAATATTTCTGATGCTGTATAAATGCTGCATAGCTATCACATACTGTATTTACATTTCTGTTAGAGATGTGTACATAAACAAGAAAAAGGTTGTCTTAATAAGGTCACTTAAAGCAGTCAATCTCTAATAGTCCTTAAAACAAATGGTTACAGAGGCCACCCATCCAGTCCCTATCTTCCAGAATAATGCTGCTCTATAAACTCCCAGGGGTCTTACAGTGATTTTCTGAGCTCAGTGTAAACAGACGATTGATCTCTGCACAGCCTGGAATACAGTCACAGCTTCTCCTTCTCAGATACGGGCTTCCGATGTCTGTGAAAGGTGAACTTTTACCATATATTTCCCGTTTATGATATATTCACCATTGTAAAGTGGCATAGATGGAAACTCCAAGAAGCTATTGAGTAGAGCGTTCATACTAGATTGCAGGATGACCTAGCAGTACTAAAATACAAAATGATTGTGGACTCAGCAGCTAGCACTGTAGCCTAACAACTTCAGGGTTGTGGGTTGACATCCCATGTTCAGTTTTTGGTCTGTTGACACAACATGTTCTCCCCGTGTTTAATCCATGTCTCCTCCCATAATTCAAAAACACAAAGCTAGCTGAAGTGGTGTCCCAAAATTGCATTTACTGCGTGCCCTGTGACAGCTTAGCATCCCATCCACAGTGTCCTCTGCTTCCCTAGATAGACCTCCGGCTGACTGTGACCTCGTATTCGATAAGTGACTATCAAAGGGGGATGAATACAAAGAGTGACTCCATAGTTCACAAAGTCTGTAGGCAGCAAAGGATACTTATTACCCATTTGTCCAAAGCAACATACAGTGAGGGAAATACAACATAGAGCACATGGGGCAGTTTGAGTATTAAGCTCAAGGTGATGCAAGGCTTTGTGCAATGCATGGGGCGTGAACTTGTAACCTTCTGGTAACAAACAGACACACCTAACCCGAAGGACCACACATTACCCCATCAGCAGCATGACATGTATATACATGGGGAAGCTAAAAAGCTAAATAAGCTTTTATGTTAGATTGAATGTGTGGTGAAGGCCTGTAAAGGTCTACTTAGAGATGGGAGCAAGACTGTATATCCTGCAAACTTTCTCTTATTTTAAAAATCCAAAAAATTCTACAGAATGGTGATCCATAGGCTCTCACAAAGATAACATTTCACAGCCAGTAGCCTATAAAGGAACTCTGGTAACAGGGGTAGATAATAGGGTCTAATGTCGCAACTGAGCATTAAGAAAAAGGGAACATGAGAGAACAAAATTATTAGGTAGAGTGACGCAGTAAACCAAAATCATGCAATAATGCCAGGTGTTAAACAGCAGTTCCGCTGATAGAAAGACCTGCAGCAAGGCTCTCAGGAGCCTAAATGTGGTACATCACACCGGGGTCCCTTTGATTGGTGGAGGGACTAACTGACACTTTGACTAATTACCATCCTTCCATATTAGCAGTCAAGCTGATTGCATTCTTTCCCACTCTTAAAATGTTTTTTCTCATTACCGAATGCTGTCCATCTGCATCCTTTCTTTTCGCCGTACATCACACCATTTTCTCACTCTTCTGAGAACTGAAACTCATTAACCTCAGCTCCCATCCCCAGAGCAGCATACGAACAAAACAAAAAAAAAAGATATTTCTGGGTGGGACCTCTCACAGTGTGACCTCAGCGGCCAATGAAAACGGCTCTTGTCTGTTGTAATCCTTGCCCCTAAAAGAAAATCAGGTTTTCCCATGTAAATCAAGCTGAGACACCATTAGCTTTACTTCTGCAGAACCCTGATAGGCCATGAACTGCAAAGCTTCATGGGAACATATTTGTTTGAAGAAAAACCATGCTGTGACATTCATTTAATCTTCTCCTTTATTTAGTCTTTGTCATTCGTCTTCTATTCTTAGGATGGAGGGACTGACCACGGCTTGATGGTAGAGGGTGGGATTGGGGCTTTTTGAGCTGGTATGAGAGCCTTGGGGGCCCACAGCTGACCATATATGTGTCTCTGTCTGAGTGTGCGTGTGATCCTGCATGCGAATATAAAAGGGAGAGTGGGGGGGGGGGTTGGCTTTGTAAATGAGAGCGTGCCAAAGCGGAAGCAGAGAGCGAGAGAGGGTAGGAAGGAGATAAGGCAATAGAGCAAGACAGAGTGACACAGAGGCAATGAAAAAGAGGCCAATACACTAGGGAGAAAAGGCAGCAAGAAAGGGAAGCAGGGAAAGGAGGGGAAACGGAGAAAACAGAGAATAAAGACCTTCCGGGTATAGGATGCAATCACATGTATCATCTGGACTGTGCACCACTGTACAGCTGAGACTGACTGCCTGATGGACAGCCTCCTGAGGTGAGTGTCTTTGAGTTCACTGAGAATGACTTTACTACATCCATATATTTTTTAATAATACATTAGAAATGGTACCTAAGCAGTGACTGGCATTCTAAATTCTCACCGTGACCTTCCAACAATATGAAAGTTCAGGAATCACTTTCACTGTAAGTGCTAAAAGTTTAGAAGCAAAAGGCTTTGATGATTTTCTGCGAATGAAAAAATATTCAGCATCCATCACTATATATATACATATATATATCAATGAAATCACGTGTGAATTCAAGGTTTTTCACACTTGTGTCAATCATAAACTGCATATCCCTCTGTGGATACCTCTAAATATGCCTTAGGACAGAGGATTCCTCACTACAGTAGACACAGACAGTGGATTCCTCACTACAGTAGACACAGACAGTGCCTTTTTCTCTACTGTAGACACAGACAGTGGATTCCTCACTACTGTAGACACAGACAGTGGATTCCTCACTACAGTCAACACAGACAGTGCATTTTTCTCTACTGTAGACACAGACAGAGGATTCCTCACCACAGTAGACACAGACAGTGCCTTTTTCTCTACTGTAGACACAGACAGTGGATTCCTCACTACAGTCGACACAGACAGTGGATTCCTCACTACTGTAGAGACAGACAGGGCAATCCTCACTACAGTAGACACAGACAGAGAATTCCTCACTACTGTAGACACAGACAGTGGATTCCTCACTACAGTAGACACAGTGGATTCCTCACTACAGTCAACACAGACGGTGTATTTTTCTCTACTGTAGACACAGACGGTGGATTCCTCAACAACAGAGAAGAGAGAGGATAATTCATTGTAACAATGATTAACAGAGGGTTCCTCACTACATTCAAAACAGAGACAATGACTCAGTACAGTACATACAGAGGGAGGATTCTCCACTACAGCTATCAAAGACTTCGAACTCCACCTAATAATACATTTACATTAGTCTATTTGAGACATTTTCTCCAAAGACACAGGCCTAAGTATAAATACAAAACTCAATGCTAACTTCCAACAACAGACTGGTTCCTCTTCGCATCCCTTTGATTTTCAGTGTACAAACTGTATGATTAGTAAGAACATTCCTCAGGGAAACTAGACTAAACATTTTCACAGATGCCTCAGCTGAATTTTACTTGTTTATTAATCAACAAAGGCACACTCGAGTGGATATTAATGTGCATATCTTTAAATGAATGAGTGTCCTATGCACATACCTATATTAATCTGTGCCATAGGTGTTGAATTAGCTATGGAACTTATGGACGTGTCCCAACCAACTTTCAGGAGAGCTGAAACTATCCCTGCCAACATTTATACATGTGTGATTGAAGCAATTGCTTGTAATTATTTTCGTACCCTACCAACTTTGAAGCTAAACATATGCTGCTGATCTGTGCATTACATATTTATGAGTAGTATTATGCAAGGTGGCCGTGTAAGTTCTTCACTGGAGTATGTATGTGTGAGCTACTCCTTTCTGCGGGATGTTGTGAGCACTGCTACCCACTTCATAAGAATTCCACAGCAGGCAGTGCTATCTCTCTTTGGGCCAAAATGTATATGTAGCTAGGCAACCTCGGATATGCTAGCCCGTAAGACAGTTCTGACGTCTTGGTAACAAATACAGGCCTTACACAATAAGGTGGCTCAACATAATCCAACAGACCAATCATAACACAGCCAATAGAGTAGACATGTTCCGTACACTCGGTTTTACAAGCGAGAGTTTTTGTTTTTTTTTTTAAAAAAAGGCACTAACAAAAGTTTTAAAAGGCCACTAAAAGATATTTGCACATGTAGTGACACCCGAAGTGAAACCAGGAACAGAAAGCCAGTTAGAGAGGGCAAAGGCTGGGTTTAAAGAAAATCACAAGACCTAAGGCTGGAATCAGCCATTTGGATAGTTTTTCCTGGTAGACGAGCATTTAGTTTGACCACTAAGCTCAAGGAAGCAGATCAACACCATTTATCATACGGCCAAAATATCAAACTATCTGGCAAAATCAGCAAGGAAGCTTTCCGATGGCCTTGAACCCAGAATATGACATGTCTCATATCCCGGCTATAAGATGAGCTAATAGACCTCCTATCTTAGTTAGTGTTCAGTTTTCCAGCTAATATCTCTCACTAACAGCCTTCTTCTCCCTCGTGGAGTGCCATAATTATTCTTCCATGTTAGTTCTTCACCCTCAGTAACACAGTGAGTTGGAGGACTGACCTTCCCTACATACTTCGCCCCGTCAGTTACACTTAGTCAAAGGTGGAAAAAGTATGAGGAATTGCCTCCTCAGCTTTATCTACCCTTGAAACAGATACACAAAACAAACACCTATTGACTCTCAGCCTGTTTGAATTAACACTTGACTTGTGGAACATGCTGTGAGGGAAAGAGGTTTTGTGTGTGTGTGTGTGTGTGTGTGTGTGATTGTATGTATACTTGCGTCAATGCAAGAAAGGTTTTATGTCCAGTAGAACAAAGCTGTGAGCACACCCTACAATTACCCGCTCTGCCACTGTCTGACAGATTTCAAGCAGATCTCCCCAGAGAGACTTTTACACTTTTTTGAAAGAACGTCTCCCAGGGGAGCTGTTCCGGACATGTCCTGCTGGGTGGAGGCCCTTGGGAAGACCGAGGACCAGCTGGAGTTATTAGAACTCCCAGCTGAGTTGGGAATGTCACAGGATCCCACAGGACAAGCTAGAGCTTGAGCTCTGGTGTGACCTGCTCAGTATGTAGCCAGGTTGTCATGTACCAGAGAAACAGGTCAGAAAAACAAAATAAGATGAAACCTAAATGCAAGCAGAAAGAAACAATTTTCACATCAGTGAGCATTTAAACAATCTAAAGTCTGATAAAATGTATGAATGTGAGACAATAAACAGGTGCTGGATTTTGACGCATACCTTGCAGTTCACTCTGCCAACTGTACCCATCTTTTTAACATTTTTTAAGTCATGTTTCTTAATGACTTCTTTGGATGTTCAAGAATTAGCCAGCATTATACCATACGCTGCAATATCAAAGCTGTTTTCAACGTCCTTAGTTCTGTAGGTTGGAGACAAACTGACTCAGTACTTAATACACCATCCAGTTAGCTGCACTGATAAGATTGCATGTGTGAAAATGGCCCTGCGAACTCACTCACATTATAATGTTGGAGCAGATCCAGGTATTCCATTAAAGCCTGGCCTTGGGGAGTAAACATGCAGGGGTGGACTGTCCTTCTTGCCCTGGTCATTTTGTGGTGCAAGACCCCAATTCTTCTTCAACAGCGAGAGGTACCTGAATACTCCTCCAATTCCATGGGAGATACTAAATTACCTACAGCAGTGAGAGACCATAAATCTCCTTCAGAATATGAAGCAACCAAAGCTTCCTCCAACAGTACGTGGGGCTGTAGACCTCACAGAAAAGCATGAAGAACCCAGAACTCCCTCATATAATGTGGTACCCTCACCTTAACAGTCCAACACCGTGAGGGATCAAGATCTTAAGACATCCTGGCACCCTATGAACAATATTAGGGATCCTAACACTCTTACAACAAAATGAGGAACTCTAGGCCTCCTGATAAAGTCTAATTTAATATAATCCTCCAAATTCTTCACAGGCTGATAGTGAATGCAAAGTGGCTAACGTCTAAAATTATAATTCCCAATATCCATGTTGTCTGGGTGGTTGTAGCAACCCTTTGTCTCTTATTTTTATCCCCAGTCATGTCATCCTGTGAGCTTGACCCTCCCGAATCATGAAGAAGCTTTGAAACAGCTGTCCTCCCTGGCTGAAGTACTGGAGCCCCCTTGTGGCCACAAAATCCTACACGAACATTCACACTCAAAGCACCGACAGAACAAGTGAGCACAGTAAGGCATTCCTCCTGAATCCAAAAATCTTCTCTTAGCTTGGCATGGGAACATGCAGTGAGAATGAGTGCAGTGCCATGCTTGTCTTCTGCCTACTGTGTGACTGATGTGACTAAAAACAATTACTCAAAACGAGAAACTTTTCACTGTTTCTCAATTCAATGACAGTGGCGTTGACTGTTCCATTCTACTGTGATGGCTGCTGACTATTTTACTGCATGAACAGGGTATGGACCATACCAGTCCTCAGACAGGGGTGCTGACTGTACCATTCCATTCACTGGGACACTAGCTGAATCACGCTGCAATAAAAAGGTGTGAAGCCCATACTGCTCCACAGGCTAGGGTGTGGCCGCACAGCCCAGTGACTAAAGGCTATGAGTTAGCTGAGCAAAGAAGCTCTTCAACATGATCTGGAGCATCCTCCTGGGCCTGGGCCTAGTGCTCATCATATTTCTAACAGTGTTTGGTAACGTGCTGGTGTGCCTGGCAGTGGGCAAGTGCCGCAAGCTCCGTTGCGTGACCAACGGCCTGGTGGTGTCACTGGCCACGACCGACCTCCTCCTGGGGCTGCTGGTGCTTCCCTTTTCCGCCATGAGACAGTTACGTGGCAACTGGCCCCTTGGCGCCATCTTCTGCAATGTCTACATCAGTCTGGACGTCATGCTCTGCACTGCCTCCATCCTCAACCTCCTCGTCATCAGCATGGACCGCTACTTTGCCATCACTGCGCCACTGCGCTACCCGACCCTGGTTACCACCACCCGCATCGTGATGGCTATGGCATTCATTTGGGTCATCGCCCTCATGGTGTCCTTCCTACCCATCCACCTTGGCTGGAACACTCGAGACCACAGCATCCAGAACCATCGTCACGACGACCACAAGGAAGACTGCCGCTTTGAGCTGAACCCCAGCTATGTGCTGGTAGATGCATTTGCCACTTTTTACCTCCCCCTGCTGGTCATGTGCTGCACTTATTACCGCATCTTCAGGATCGCACGTGAGCAGGCAAGGCGCATCAATGCGCAGTCTTCGTCTGCCTGTGTAGCAGCGGCGGTGCGTGAGCACAAGGCTACGATAACGCTAGCAGGGGTCCTGGGGGCCTTCATCATCTGCTGGTTTCCCTACTTTACATACTTCATCTACATTGGGTTGTATGAGGAAACAGGCACTGATTCCACTGTTTACGCAGTGGTCTTGTGGCTTGGCTACATTAACTCCGCAATCAACCCTGTCCTATATGCAGCCCTAAACCGAGACTTCCGCAATGCCTACGAACAGCTGCTGCGCTGCAAGAGCACAGATCCTTACTCCAGCAGATCCACAGCACCGCCTACAGCTGAGATGGTATTCCTATGTGCACACAATACCTGTAATGTGGAGCCCCATGGCAACATAGACTTGATGCTATAGGAGAGGAACAGCAGCACTTGGCCCAGTCAGGACAAGAAGCATATCACAGAGAGATGTATAATACCTGCCAGGAGAGGTAGCATATCACAGAGAGGGATACAATACCTGCCAGGAGAGGTAGCATATCACAGAGAGAGGTACAATACCTGTCAGGAGAGGTAGCATATCACAGAGAGGGATACAATACCTGCCAGGAGAGGTAGCATATCACAGAGAGAGGTACAATA
>JAACJT020000002.1:2157721-2191702 GCA_009936485.2 Gymnarchus niloticus | reverse complement strand
ATAGCACAGAGAGGTATATAATACCTGTCAGGAGAGGTAGCATATAACCGAGAGGGGTACAATACCTGTCAGGAGAGATAACATAGCACAGAGAGGTATATAATACCTGTCAGGAGAGGTAGCATAGCACAGAGAGGTATATAATACCTGTCAGGAGAGGTAGCATATAACCGAGAGGGGTACAATACCTGTCAGGAGAGTTAACATAGCACAGAGAGGTGTATAAGACCTGTTAGGAGAGGCAGCATATCTCAGAGAGATGTATAATATCTGTCAATAGAGGTAGCATATCACAGATTAATGTTTAACACCAGCTATGACAGGTAGCACAGTATTCACAGGTACGTAATTCCAGTCAGAATAGGTAACTAGCACCGAGATGTGTATAATTTCAGGTGTGGCAGTTAACAAAGTATAATCCAAATGTGGGACAGGCATCAAGAATGTCATTTAAAAATACATTTGGGGAACTCATGGGTGAACAAAAGTGGGGATGATTATGGATGAAAAAAAAGCTATGCAAGACAGAGCTGTGACTGAAACTGAAGTATTAAATCAAATCCACGTTAAATGCTAGACTTCCATTCAAATTACTAACACTTAGCTGTCTTACAGCAGGACAGGTAAAAAGTTGAGTATTTTATAGCTACTTACTGTTTCGAACAAAACCATCCAGCCATAACTACTTATCCAGGAACCAGACTATGATGAGGAAATTATTATTAAAGAATAACAAATCAAATTGCTGGTTGCCTGTGGTCATCATGCAGGGTGTCAGCCAAACACTACAGTAGAAAGCAACTCATGGCTGTGTCATGTCAGATCAGTGACTGCTTTTGACACAGAGATGAAAGCCAAAGACTAGAAGCAACAGGGCAGAGACAGGAAAGGACAGGGTTAATATTTCCATTAAAAGTGTTTCTTGACATTGAAGCACTTTCTGATAAAGGCCTACTTACTGCCCAGTGCATGTCAGTCATGGTGAGGGGGTGCCTAAGTGCTTGATGACACATATGGCATGAAATTACAAAGGTGCGACGCTCATATAAACCAGAAGGAAAATCACAAAAAGTGGAAAAATATATAAAAAGCTGATTTGATTAAATTCCCCGAAGAGAGGAATATTCCCTTTTACACCTAATACTTTGTGTATTGTTTCCATTTTGCACAGAGTCAGGCTGTTTCCTTTCTTTTGTTCTCCTTTCCCATTCTCAGCCTGTGGAAAACGTGCAAATATCAGGTTAAATCAGTTTCCCTCTTAGTGTATGTTTGCACCCACGGCGTTCAGTGTTATGTTCACGTGCAGTCATTTTCTGTATTTACATTATGGCATAAAGTGTTTATTAAACATCTATCCAGAAAAGAAGGAGAATTCAGAGGACAGCAGGAGGCAAGGTGGGGACCAACAAACAAAATGCATAGAATGAGTTAAAAAAGAAACTCACAAGACAAAAAATCTTAGAATAAATCCCCAAATACAGATGGCCCCATCCACAATCCAGTCCTGGTTTTTGTTCGACTCCACCACTCAGGCAACTGATGTCACTCATCAGTTAATTATTAAGCCCTTGACTACGCAGCTTAGATATGCAGGGGGTAGACTATACAGCAGGATGGTGACTAGGGGAGGCACTGCAGAACCACATAAAAACCACTGAAGGTATTGGAATGAAAATGTGATTTAAAAATCTCGACATTTCTCAAAATGTCATTTTACTTTGTGGACTAATAATAATTTGCACTAAACTCCAAGCCATATTTCAGGAAACTGGCCCATTGCAGGTGATTTTATAGCCTGAAAATGCCAGCGTTGGCTCCTAAGGAAACACTGCATATGCTAATTACTGGCTCCACTGAGCAATGTGCCACCATAATATTAGGCAGTTATGATACGGTAAATCAGGGCTGCACAGTGGTTCAGTGTGTGTCTGTCTGTACCATGTTTATATTACGTTGTGAGGACAAAATGTCCCCAGTAGGTAATAAAACCTAACCTGACACCACAAACGTCCCCACAAGGAAAAACTCAGTTTTATAAAAATCTGTGAATGCAATCAAAAACCACAAGAGCCAAAACTCTTGTATTTTGTTAGGTTATTTATGGTTATAGTTAGGACTGGGTAAGCGTTAGGGTTGTCATAGTTAGGATTAAGCCTGTAGAAATGAATGGAAGGTCCTCACAAGGTTAGAGATACAAATGTGTGCGTGGGGGGGGGGGAAGATTACATTCTCAAAAGGACTTCTGGGTACATCAGTATTTTGCACACACTTCACATTTGCCATTCTGGTATTGTGACTGGAAATTTCCCTATTTATTCACACATTTTTATTAATAAAACAGGAAGGCAGGTTTTTTTGACTTAATGGCTGCTTTGTGACTTCACTTCAGTAAGTGAATGATTAATCACAATTAACTAAACTGGTCATAATTGAAACCCTTTTGGTGGAAGTCACTAAAGAACCACAGAATTTGTATTTTTTTTTATTAGTACCCTAGTAACTTGGAAAGAACACCACAAACCACATTCCCCCAAGAAAAGGACTAGGAATTCCCGGAATTTCAACACAAGAGGGAAGACCAAGAAACCCCATTCCAAATATAACAGGATCACTTACTTTAAATTAACAGGAATTAATGTTATTGTAATATCATGACACTTTCACCTATCTCATAAAAAATACATAGCTTCGTACTTCCAGACATCACCATCTCATGTGAGTTAATTAGTTGGCACATTCATTGCAGTATGTTCAACCAGGGACTAGAAAAACCACAACGGTTTGATTTGCAGGAGAATCTGGTTAGACAGATATCTGCAAACAAACTGTACCACAGCACCACACCTCAAGGGCACAGAGGGAAATACATGGGGCTCCACTCGGCCGACTTAAAACACAGAAACTTTTGCTCATTCGAAACTGACATAACTTTTCTCGTTGAAGAGCGAAGCAGCATAGATGTAATGAGCCACAACAACTGACTCTTCTCACCTCTTCCTGGTATCAACACACACATTATCAAAAAAATCCTTGACCGAGATTGTCTAAAACAGACGATGAGAGACATGGACGTAAGATCACAGCCTTGAGTACGGAATTTCCCGTCTGTGACCTACATGACCTTCAATGCAAGATGCAAGCCATACTCCACTTGAAGCCATACTCTGTAGAAATGCATCCTACAGGCACAGTGGCTGCATTGAAACAAATAATTAATAAGGTATAAAGTATTTCCCAAGGACAATACTACAAGCATCATGGTACAAAATCAGGCTATTCACTACACAAGAGACAGAGAGGAGCTTGAGTCAGAGACCGCATATGTGGGCATCACTTTAGGACAGGGTTGTGTTCCATTACCCCTGAGTGAGACATGGGCAATATCGTAAATGGCAGCTCTGATGGATCAAAATATATATGCATGCGAAATAGCCAGGTGAGCCAGTACCAAGCTTGTGAATGATGTATACGATGGTGTATATACTTAAAAGCCAAGGACTGGATCCATAAAGGGGTATAAGAAATGAAGGGTGGCTGAAATATTGAATAAGTGGATGGATAATAATTTTCCCAAATTTTGATTTTATTCCTCATATTGCTATCCTGTTTTTTGTGGTAGTGGTTTAGAAGCTGAAGCTTTACTCTTGCACCCCCTACTGGACATACAGAGATATCATAAGTGAATACATTACAGAAAGTTGTGTCTAGATATCCTCGGTACCCTAACACAGCATTTTCCCATTTCCCCCCAAAAGTATATTATTAGCCTACCAGGCAAGAAATCTTCCTGAATGAACAATGTGTAGGAGCAGCTCCTGTGGATTACAATAATAAGCTTTAAAATATTTTCTTTCGTTAGGGCAACCTTCCAACTGATATTTATTGTTGTACTTATGTCTTTCTCATATTTCCCAGGCAAAACTTTTCAGTGTTTGTTACAAAACTAATGTCTACTTTTAAACAAAAGTTAGTTAAAGACAAACAAATGATGAAGCAACACAAACAGGAAGTTTCTTCTCAGTAAAGCATTATATTTTCTTTCATTTATGAGTTTTGAGATTCTTCCTCGTGTTGCAACTGCTGAGCTGGATGGAGGAAATAGTTAACGTACTGCAGACTTAAAAAATAAGGCCCTTTTATCAGTGTGCAGGAGATTTAAAAGGATTGACATCTGAATTGAGATATGTAATATCATTGACATCTGAATTGAGATATGTAATATCATTGACATCTGAATTGAGATATGAAAAACAACCTGGTGAAGAGCAAATTCTTGCCTTGTTATAACTGTGTATCCCCTTTCTGGACTTCTTAGTACTGTTGAATGGAGGAAATTTCATTAACTGAGAAAAAATATCCAAAAAATACATATTCTGTAACTTCAATATTCACTACATTCCAGTGTAAATGTACACGAAAAGTTATCTTCTTAGCCTTGCAAATTTAGGTGATTTTTTGAGCATCTGACATATCCTTGTCCCTTTTCCTCTGTGAGTATTGATTGCCTTTTTGTTTAATAACAACTCAAGTCCAGCCATAGGGCCTGTGTAACATAGGGTACATGGCAGAGAAACACCCAGGATGGGATGTCAGCCCATTGTAGGACACACACACACATACACACACTACAGCTGCTTTAGAATCAATAGTTCACTTAACTACAGGTCCCTAGACTGCAGTAGCAAATCAGAGCATACAGAAGATGCAAAGTCCGCATACAAAGCAGGGGCTGGATTCAGACCCCAAGTCTTTGAAGCATGGAGTAACCACATGTGTCGAACAATGAGCCGCTGTGAAGCCCCAACAATGAAACTTTAAATCTGATGACCAGTCTTCTGACTAGTAGGCCTATAGCCAAGGGTCACTGTAAAAAAATAATAATAAATAATTCAAAACCAATTAAAAGAAAAAGGATAGTAGTTACAAAAAATAACGCTACGCAAATGTAGCCCTTACATTTTTACATGAAGTAACGAAACCTTCTAGCCCTGAAATGATGTAAATGGTTTCAATGGTTGTGATAACGGGCGGCCACTAGATGGCAGGCTCTTTCATATCGCTATTGAGGATCAGATTTAAAAACATGGTTTCTGCATGTTTTGGACATTCTGTAATAATGGTTTCTGCAAATTGTAATTACTGCAAAACTGCATGTTTAGCGATTTATCGCATGAAAACATTACATTCATTATTTTTAAAATGTTTAGGTTTGTGTATTTAATCATATTAATATTTATGATTATTTCATTTCTGTTAATACCAAATGTGATTTTTTGAAGTATAAATACACAAATGTCAGAAAATCATTCATATACGTACTACAACAAAAAATTATTATTTTTGCAAAAACAGGATTATTTTAAGTCTTCAGGGTATGATTGCAAACGTGGTTTTGTACTAGACACACATAAACACATACAGCGCAATTATGTCAAATGAAGCACCTGCCATATCAGTGATGAAAATGCATAGAGTCAAAAAAAATCCACAGTGAGCCCTACTGGGTTAATACTAGGAGCAGAGGCCATGTTTCCTTAGGAGCCAGAAGAAGCCTCTTGCAAAGAAACAGCCATCCCTAAAGACTACTCAAGAGCGTCTTCAAGTAGAGGCCAATGATGACTTTGAAAGATCTGCAAGGGATCAGCTCCTGAAAGTAGAGTAAAGGTGCTTCAATTGCACATAAACCCTCCTACAGACAAGGATGGCAAAGACAAAGTCATTCAAAAGAAACTATCATTGGGAGTTTGCCAACCAGCATGATGGAGATCCAGCTATGATGCGGGAAAAGGCTTCGTGGCCAAACGGGACCAGGATAAGAGATTTTTGGCCTAACTTCAAAGCACGGTGCGGAGCAAACCTAACTCCGCCCGTGCTTCAAGAAACTCGAGCCCTGCGGTGAGGTATGACGCTGACAGCATACCTCTTCAGCGCCATTTGGGAATCTTAATAGAAGTGAAGGACGAATGTATAGAGCAGAGTATAGGCAAGTCCCAACCACAAAAGTCAAAGTCAATCAGCCCCACTGAAAATCTGCAACCTCTTGAAAACTGTGGTCCACAAGAGCAACCTCAAAAGACTGAAGGCAGTTATTACAAGAAAATAAAAATACCAAAGAAATATCAGCGCATGATATTGGTAGTCCAGACGAGGGCAAGAGTATTCAGCTGGAGACTGAGTACTCTTTCAAGCAGCCCAAGTACTCTTTCAAGTACATCTGCACAAATAAACGTCCATATATGTACAATTTTGTACACATTTCAGTTTCAAACATTCTGAATAAGACAGATTTCAGTGCATGTTCTCTATCTAATATGGGCTCAGTCTGCCTATTGAAACATTATTATGAATTCTTTCATACTCCCTTTCCAATTAGAAACAGTTAATTACCAAATTTAATGAATGAGCTTAATTAGCAGAACATACAGTATTTCCCTTTCGGAAAAAAAACACTGCACTCGAACCTAATAAAGAATGTGATCCATTTAGTAAAAAATTAATGCAAAACTTAATTGCCTGTCTCTGCAATTGTGCTAATTACGTTAGAGCTGAAGATGTTGTGAAGGGCCTCAAAAGAGGAAAGCTTCGTCCATTTCCCGTGAGCCAAATGCAAAACTGTGGATGCACAAGATGAGATCAGACAGAGAGCCATACATCAAAGGTACACACAGCATACATATCTAAAGCACCAAGCAAATGAAACATTGACTAACTCGAAAAAAAAGCATATAGTTTCATGCTCAGAGAAACAGACGCAAGCACAGAGAAACTGAGATTTCCTAATGCAGACATATGCCGTTATCTAGTATTTCCTCCGAGATAAAATGATCTAATTCTACGTAAAAATTCAGTCACTGAATAAGTCAAGCATGTTGAGCATTAACACAGCAGACTGGCCTGTGGCCCTTAATTGATTTGGCACACGAACAGTAACACACTGAGAGACAAACTAACCCTACTTATATACAATGATATTGTTAGACAAAACACTGCTTGCAATTTACTGTAGCTGTGGGTAATTGTTTAATTGTTAATTAACTGCCTGGTGGTGTTGATGGTCTGTGTGGGTTTTATAGAGTGTTTATGACATAGTGCATGGTATAAGGTGCTGACTTTCAGTGTGGTTATTGCAGAATGTTTACTTTCACTGTCGGAGCTGGAAAGTATTTACTGGCACTATAACTGTTACTTGGGATTTCCTGTCACTTTGAGCGTTACAGGGTATTTGCTGCCATTGTTGGTGCTACAGAGGATTTCTGATGCTGAATTTCACAAGGTCTATGCTGTCATTGCAGGTGTGACTGGGTATTTCCTGTGAATATGAGTGTTACTAGGTTTTTGCTGACATTGTTGGTTTGGTGGATTTCTTTTGACCTTGAATCTCACTGGATCGTTGCCATCGTTGCTGGAGTTATGGCAGGTGTGGGGGGTTTGGGGAGGTGGGGGGGTTGGAGTATCCGAGGAACTATGACTCTCACCTTGTCGTGTGGTGAGCAAGGAAGGACCCAGAAGCAGGCATAAGGCAAAAACAAAAAGGGATTTATTGTCCCCAAAACCAAAAAGAACCAAACTGGACCATAAAGGATCCAAAAACCGGTAGACAGAGCACAGAAGGACCCAGGCAACATAGGGGTACAATGTCAATGACTGGACTGGGGAACACAAGACTGGAAGCACTTTTAAACAAGACTAACGAGGGGACAGCGATTAACAGGCGTGTCTTATTAGGGCCACGCTGGGGTAAAACAGGTAGGCAGGGCATGACACACCTGGTCTTTGCTACCATTGCTGGCGTTGAAGGGGGGGGTTGCTGGTGACATTAGGTGCCCTGAGGTCCTTGTTATCGCCGCAGCCATTACGAATCATTGGTACTGCGGGTGACCGCGAGCTTGTGGCTGCGGCAAACTTTCTGTCGAATCGGGCCCCGGTGCCAGAGCCAGCTGGGCATCTCACCTGGCCACTGTGACTCCCGGTCTGGCCTCTCTAAGGCAGAGGACTGTCCGCTCCCGAGCTCTGTGCAGGAATTTAATATTCAACTTCATATCGGAAAACAATCGTGCGTGTCTGCACACATCTCGGACGCAATATATCCATTACTGCTTTTAATCGAATAAACACAGGGAGGGCTATTTATCACTGCAAATTTGGGCCGTTTCAGGATTCTTTTTATTATTTTAATATATTTCCTTTGTATTAAATCACCAAAATGATGAATTATAGCTGTCCAAGATGCTTTCTTAGGTGGAAAAAGAGACATAACACTGTCCAATTTGCGTGGTCATTGGAATTTAAAAAAACACATTAACAATGAAAAAGAAAGATTAATATGTTTGCTCTATCATTCCTCTTATAACCTTGAAATTCTCCATCTTTTTTGGCTTTTTTAATTACATAGCTTGTGATTATTTGGTTTTATTGCAATTTCAGAGACAGCGTTTCAGATGCCTTTAATATTCTGCCAATTATCTCTGCATCCAATTCTTGGTCACAGACATACACACACGCACGATTTCACAGACAAACACACAGCAAACATCTCTTTTGGCAACACTTATAGGGCAGTTTAACAGTTTGCATGTATAACAGTTTTGCCCGTGATTTGCAGGTAAACAATGAGACTATAAAAAGATACCCTGCTTCCTGAATTCAGACCTGCAGTCCTACAGTCACAAATCCTGTAATCGCAGATGGAAATTACTCGCAGGAGTGAACGCCCTCCATTTGAGAAATGAGAGGGGGGTCTGTTCTGTAGTGTCGATGCAGAATTTGAAAGCGAACTGGGGAGAAACTTATTCCGTGTGTACATTTTACTGCTCTGGAGATCACTGTCCATAAACACCGGAGATTTGAAGGAAGCGCCAGCGTCTGTGTTCTTGAGGAGCGGCTGCAGATCTCCATGGCTGCTTTCTTAGCTCCTTATGGCAGCAGCTCTAGTGTCAAAATTGTGAAAAGACACTGCTTTACAAAACTGAATGTGACACCACATGTCTGTGTCTGTCGGTGCAATACGCTGTACGATAACACAACACTATTTGGCTTAAATGCACATCTACTTCCTGTTACTGTGAGTGAGGAAGAAAGAGGTCTTCAGCTTAAGCACCATTTTCTACGAAGTGGAGCCAGTGTGTGTATGTGTGTGTGTGTGTGTGTGTGAGCCACAGAGCAGGGTACTTCAGTAGTGGGGCAGGGGGGCAGGTCAGGTAGGGGTGCCAGCGTCCAGAGAGAGGGGCTAAGCGGGGGCAGGCTATCTCTGACAGCTGTTCCACCTCCTCGCCCCTAGGAGGCCTCACACCAATCAACACAGCACAGCCAGAATCAATTATCACCTGGGGCAGGGGGGCGGGGCGTGACCGCGACCGCACATGGCCCCGGCCTCTGTGCCTCTCACCGTGCCTGCTGAGCTCACGGAGGGCACAACTGCACAGGGGCCCACCCGACATACCGCTTGCCTTTTTTTCCTCCATTGACGGCCACCATCCACGGCCATTCTCCTTCCGCCTCCCTCCCTGTGCCATCGTTAGCCCCCGACGCACATCCCGTCCCAAGGCAGACGCCTCCAGATTCCAACTGCGTGTGCACGGTACCCATGGAAACAGCCTTCCCTCTCCCAGCGCCATAATTACCACAACACCATCGGCATAATAGACTTAATTCACCACATTGTTGTCGCAGACGTGGCTCCATCTGAAACATACTAGCACTTGACAGCCATTTGGCAAGACTTTGTCAAATAAGTGTAATTACCTGTCAGACTCTAACTGACGGCCAGGTAGCCGGATGACGCTGAGGAGTCGGGGGAAAGTGTCTTAATCACCTCTCAGGCTGGGGGGTGGGTTTACAGTGACTTCTCTGACGACAAGCTCCCTATTCACATGTACAGCTCTAATGCTAACAGACAAACACATGCGTTTATGCTCATTTATCCATCCCTGTTCGGATAAGTTACTCCGACTCACGATTTGTTTTCCTGCAAAGCACAGACCATATTCTTTGCTCGGCCTGTCTCTCTGGGACAGTCTCTCTATTGCAGGCCCTTCTTACAATCTTCTGCATGAAATATTACTGTCCCACAAGGTGAAGCATCCAAGGTGTCTGTAAAGAAGGTCGAACCCTGGTGACAAGGGTCTGCACAAATTCAAACCAACAAATTTAACCATTCAAGATTAACTGCATCTAATTTTCTAATCAGCAGGAATTTAGAGCAGAGATCTTTGTCTTTAATATCCACATAATTTCTCATTAACATGAAATCATTTAAGTGGTCCATCAGTCACCACAGTTTGATCGTTTGTCTTTACATACACATTATCCTAATGTGCCAGACTATTAAAGGCTGTCTGTATATATACTGGGTTTTGAGCTTTATATAGCTACGTTCCAATGTATTTATGTCAAACCCGATCGAAACCACGGACTTACGTCTTACTCAGGGTGTGTCATGCCCTTCCAGTGCCTCCTGGATCAGGCTCCAGCTTGAGCATGGCACTACACTGGATAAGCGGTGATGAGAACTTGTATGGATGGATAAATTGCTGATAGAAACTGCTGAAAATGTACCAGTACTGAAGCTGCTTGGCTTGGTTCCATTACGTATTAAACGGCCTTGTACCTGGCCACACTGTTGAAAGGAGCCCAAATAAAAAACTGTGCTCAAATGTTGACTCAGTGGGTATCGCTATTGCCTCAGACCTCCAGAATTGGGCGCTCAAACCCTAACTCTGGTGTGAGTGTGACATTTGCACGTTTTCCTTGAGCTGTGTTTCCTCCTAAGCTAGCTGGCATCTCTAAATAGCACTTAGTGTGTGTGTGCCCTGTGATAACTGGCAACCTGTCCAGGATGTAACCCTGTACCCAATACTGCCTGTGATAGGCTCCAGCTGACCGTGATCAAGAAAAAGTGGCTAGAAGATGGATGGATTTTCAAACGCATCTAAAGGTCAGGTCGCTGCCATTTTAACAGTTTTACGCACAGACACAAGCTGCTATATCTGTGTGACCAGCAGATGTCAGCGTGCGAATGTCCACACCTCTGGATCCTGGGATGGGACAGGGTTAGACATGATGTGGTCAAAGTCAGAACAGAAGATGGAAAAGGGGGATGTACAGGGGAACGCAGGAAGTTGGGAGAGAGCTCTGTCTAATTGGGTTTCCCATGAACAAATTAAGTTCCAGAGAGAGAAAGGGCCGGGGGCCTTTCATAATTGTATCGACACGAAAATGAATATGATAAATGGCATTCATTCAGCATGTGTAAGATTTATTGTCTTTCCTTCAGGCCGCAATTGAAAAAGAGAGGAAAAAAAAACTGCAGCAGACATTATATCATGATGACCACGATGAAAACAGCCATACTATAACTCTGGAGTGGTAACCCCCAACCTGAAGGCGGTGGCAGGATCTGAGCCGGATGAGATTCCGTCAGCTGCGACCTCATTGTAGCCATCATCAGACGAGTGTGAAATCAGCCATGTGCCGTATGTATCGTGTGCTGGATGCTGGGCGCCGTGTTACTAACATTATAATCATTCGATCTCCAGCACGTCATATCGCAGTTTTACCTTCTCAGCCTTTCACTGAGCTCCATGCTGACGTGGCACAGCATATCTGAAGACGGTCTGAAGCTGCAGAACAGAAGGAAGCTTTGCATACACGGGAAACTCAATTCACTCCCCCAACACCACCACCATTCAATAGCAGACCACCCCTGCCTTATTTCCGTGTGGTGAAATAAAAATCTCATAATGCACACACTGAAGGCTCATCCATCCTGCAATAGGACATTCCTCACAACTCAAGCATCTCTCACCTGCCCTGCCTCATTCCTTCTCTTCCTCTCCCTCATTCTCTCAACCTTCTCCTTCTCGATTGCTGTCCCCTCCCCTCAGTCATTGCCTCTCATGCTCTGTCTTCATTGTTCTCTTATTTCACTCTTTCTTGTTCTCCCTCTAAGTCACCGCTGGTTTCGTTCCACGCATTGTTGTAATTGAATCCTTCGGCCTCACAGTTCTACACCGATGACATCATGCACCACAGGAAATATTTAATACATGATTACATGCACGTCAGAAAAGAGGATAAAATGTTGCTTGATAAACTTCAGTCACTAGCACTTCAGCCTCAAACTTCCAAGGTTGAGGGTTTGATTTCCAACACCAGCTCAGTGTGTATGGACTTTGCACATTCTCCCCACATTCTTGTGAGTTTCCGCCAAACGTTTCAGTTTCCACCTACAGTCCAAAAACGTGCAGTTTATACAAATTGACGTTTGCAGTTTACCATAGTGTGTGTGCAGGTGTGTGTGTCTGAAAGCACCCTGTCAGTGACTGGCATCCTGGTTGCTTCCTGCTGCATGCTCTGCTTCCTGGAAAAAGCTTCAGGTTCATCAAGAACCAGTACTGAATAAGAAGGTATATGGAAAATGGGTGTGTGTATAAAACAATCAAATAACGCAACATGCCTCAGACTAAAGATGCCATAACAGTGACTTATTAAAGCCATATTGTTTGGAAAGAAAAAGTTGTATCATCCTGCTTTTGTGGGAGTGGTTATTGCACAACTGAATTTATTCGAGTCAGTTAAATACTGCGGTTTTGAATGGAGAATTGTCACAAGAGGGAACACCTCCACTATGATCAGCCAATAAGAGGCAGGCAACCAGCACTCACCTCCTTCACTGGAAGTTCTAGTTAATGTTGTCCTCATAGGTCAATACCTCCAGCTATCATGATTTGTCTGGTTCCGTGTGCCTATATAATATTGCATCAAGAACAGTCCTTGTACAAACTAAGACACTTTGTACACTGCAAACCTGTTTATTGTGTATAATTTTGCACTGTCATGTGAAACATGCCAGTATTTAAGGCTTTTAAAAACATCTTCAGGACGGTAGGCTCGCTTTGCAGCAGGTAACGACCCTCCTGTCTCACCATCAGTAAGAACTGCAACCAAGCAGCCATTTACCTGGGTTCTTACTAGGGTTTTAACTGTTTTGGGCCACTGCTAACCGCAACGGACAACTGTTTAAAGACTGAGAACTTAAGTTAGTTCTATCACAAGCCTTTTCTGAACCTGTCACTGTTGCCATGGAAAAGAAGGAACGGGGCCTGACAATTGACAGGAAGGAGAAGAGGAGCAAGCTGATCTCACGTGTGCAGTAACATGATGGTAGAACCACCACACGTGTGTGTCTGCCCCCCAGCCCCCTTATTTTTTCCATCTGTTGACCTCCCACCACTATCCTGCAACCCCGAGACAAAACAAAACCTGGTCACGGGGTTTTCCTAAGCAATTTGACACAGTCTCTAGATTCCTTCATTAGAAGCCAAACAAATCAAAACAACCGTGCTAAAAAGCAAGTAGGGAGCACCTGGAACAATCGCAAATCCACAGAGAATAAGTATTCTGGATAATCTTGGCTCTTCCAGCCAATCTTTGCACTTGTTCTCCCACGTTTGTTTTAGCCTGTCCCCATTGCATCCGTATTTCCTCCCAACCTTGCCTCCGATCTTTTTCTTTCCACAGAAACGTACGGATGTGCACAAGATAAATTATCAGAGATCTTCATCTTTTTTCCTACTTAAATTGCCTCCCAACGTGGCAGGTTTGAGATTCTCTCCTTTCTTGTTGAGGGACCGTGTCACTTCAAGAAGAAGCACAATCAAATAATCTTTCCTCTTCAGGGGGATCAGCCCATCTCAGCGGCACCAGACGGTGTGTGAAATATGGACACCATCTTTCAAACGCACACATGATTAGGCTTTAAACCCTGACACCAAGCGACAGGATGCTGCTCCTTACCACACACACACACACACACATACACACACAAACAGCCACCCACACACTGCCGCACGAACCTCAAACTGTTCTCAGGCAATCAGTCTGTTCTGATGATGGCTTCCATACTTCCACAAATGTATAATGTTGAGATAAGGGCTCAATACAGGCTTTGGTAGAAAAGCTAAATCAAATTCACCAATCGTGTCATCTATTCCTTGTGTCAGTAGCTTTGTGCATGATAAACATCAACCTCCTTCTTTCTTTATAACTGACGTCTCTCTTTAAAATGAGCAGTTGTTGTTTGTCTCTAAGCCATCATAAAGCTCTTTGTCATTCCATGAAGCCCAACTATATGCTTTCTTTGAGTTTTTCTGCTGTAAAGCAGCCTGTTTCTAACTACATAGTCCCCACCGTCAACTCATGGGGGGCAGCAGGTGTGAAACAGTGTAGTCGAATCATTAATGAGCCAGAGACGACCAACATCTGTGTAAAAGAGAGAAGACACAGCTAACCAGTGGGAAACAAGCAGTAGATAGAGGGATAAAGGGATGAGAGTGACAGACAACCAAACAATGTTCTCCCAAGTCAAAGGAGCAAAATAAAGGGTGTGCTCAAAAGAAGGATGAATAGAGGAAGCAAGGCTGATGCCATGGGCAGAAGGAAAGGAGGATGGAGAAAGATGTGTGCCTGTGGGGGTGGGAGGCTTGGTTGTGGCCCTGGGGCAGGGCAGGTGGGATTGGTGGCTACAAAGTCAGCCCCCACCCTGAGGGGCCATCAGGCCCGGTGAAGCAGGGGGCTGGAGTAATTCCACTGCCAAGGAGCAGGACACTATGGCTGGTGGCAGCTGGTGCCTCGCCCCCTCCCCCTCCCCCACCTGCTCCCCCACTGCTAGGCAGCAGGCTGGGTGAGAAGGTCAAGAGGCAACCGTTACACGGACAATGAGAGGGCAGCAACAAGCAGGTTAATCGGCTTTTATTAACCGCCATTAACTCCACTCACAGTAAGGAGGTCAGAGGAGGGACCCTCATGGCAGACATACTGACAGTCAGGTTCATTCGCTTGGCGCACGCAAACATATGTGGAACAGCGATCACTGACATGCTGACATGTAGGCTTATCACACTAATGCTGAGCTAAACACGCTGACCTGGTCGGGGGGTTTAGACTTGGCTCAGCAGCTCCACATCCACTGGAGATATCATTTATGGAGAGCTGCTTAGCAATATTATAGGCTCTACAGATGCCATCCACATATAACTCCATATAGACACCATGCTTTTGTTGTGCATAGAAAAGTGGCACAAGAATAGAAAGCTGAGTCCTGCCTTCTGAGGTCTCACATAACAAAAGAACACGTAACCCAACGTAATCTGATTCAACGAGGACATGGTTTTTGAGTGGTAAACATGCACAGATGTACAATACAAACAGATTAGACATACAACTGATCCTCATTAATTGTTTTCCCTCATTATTTCTCATGTGCTTTTAACGGTCTCTTTCCGTTACTCATGCTAATGTGTATCCCGCTTTCTTCCCTCCCACTCGCTATCACCCCCCCAGCAAACACATATACACACCCCGGCGTGAGGGGCAGTCAAGCGTTCAACCATCACGCCTAGATGGCTTCCTCTCCGCGAGGCCCGTGCCACGCTTTCGCTCTCACATGTGTTCCCTTTTCCCCTCTTATTTCTAATCCATTTTCCCCCCATTTATACAACCCTTCACTATTTGCGCATGGACATCTGGGGCATTCTCTTGTTTTGTGTACTGCTTATATGGAAGCATAAATGACGTGTGTGTGTGTGTGTGTGTGTGCGTGCGTGTGTGGCTGCATGCCCTTGCTTCAGTCCACCAACAAGGTAAGCAAGAATACTGCATATTTATCAAAAGAATCCCGGTGTTATGATTTGGACACACACTTAAGTACTTATGTTGAATATTAGACAAAGCATGTAAAAAAATCTTTGGTATTTTACACAATGATCTTGGTTATACTGCTGGTGATGATGTTCTAAAAGGAGAGGGTGGTCTTTTGTCAAGGGAGACTTTCACAAACAACCTTAAAATGCTTTCACTTTCACTCATGATGGGTACCGGCCGTTAGACAGCCGTACGAATGCAAGTGGACAGCAAACAGGGGCTACACACCAAGCGTGTCGTAATTGCCCATGGGACTGACAGGTTTACACAAGCAGATGAACAAGTGTCAAGGACAACATGCAAAAAGCCGATACAGACCATTTTCTGGCAAACTTTGGAGTTATGACGGATATTACATCAGACCAGTGGTGCAGAGCCTCATGGGAATGTGCTGAAGCAGCAAGCAGTGGGCACTAATAGGATGACATTGTGTTCATCCAAAAGTGTGTGTGTAAATAATACCGCATACATCCTACTTTTGCAGAGGACGTAAGCCCCATCACACGGGGCTTCTTTTGCCCTCCAGCAGACAATACATCACACAGACCCATCAACCGCACCTCTGAAAGTTAGTGGTGCCTCGTGGTTGTCCAGACCCACTCTCCACTCTTTCCCTAAATGAATAAATAGGAGGGCTTTTATAGTGGATGATATAGTCCTTCGGGTGGCTAGGGAGTGATTTTCATTGAGATTGATGACAAGGATTGGAAAAAAAAAATGTGTCATCAAAAATCTGAAAACTGCACAACTGCACATTCAGAGCCTACTGAAATAATTCCCAAATTAGCTTCGACACAGAGAACACTTCCTACTTTTTTATATAGGCTGGATATTATAGAATCTCACTTATCATTCTATATTTCACAAATGATCAAAATAATATTAAAGCATGAGGAAAAAGATGTCCCCCTTATAAACGTTTCAGTTATGTAAAGGCCCAAACGACCGAGTAATTTTTCGGCCTTCGGTATAAAATAAACCACACAATACGCGTCCGATTAAAAGATACTCTTCTGAGGCCCACAGAATAAGGGTGCAGGACGTGGGAATGACAACAGAAATTTGAACTAGACAAATTCAATTATGTTTAAGAGCTTTATATTTTAAAGCGGTTAATATTTCATAAGTATAGTCAAGCGCAAAGAAATGAGCCTTTAGCAAGCGGTAAACTTTCATTAAGTATGTTATTTCGCTGCGAGGTTGTGGGTTCGCCTGCCATTTAATTGTTTCATAGCTTTTTTCCTCGAAAATAGATATTGTTCCCCCCACCTGCTTCCTATTATATACATACATATATATATAAACAGTGTAATAAAACAGACTACATCCCCTTTAAACTCACTATTACTTATCAAGCCTTTTTCATATAATACAATCACAGGTACTTTAAAGCGTCCATAACAACTTATCATATATTATTCAAAAGCTGTTCCCCCCCCCACTGAAAGCTCACAATGCCGAATACGGGACTGCCTTTAAATATGCTCGGTTAAATTGGTATCAGCAGACGCACGCAATAAAAACTGAGCCCCAGGCAAACACCCGGACCCCATTATGCAGATCATGGGGGTTTTTTTCCACCTACAAATCGTTTTATCGCATTTATTCTATGTATTCTCTCCGGAGAGTCAGAATTTCACGTATTTAATGTATTAGGTCACAAACCGACTCTTGTTCGATGATTCGTCCCGCTTTCCCCCAAACAAATGCAGTGCTCCTTATCATGGCAACTCGGCCTGTCGTACCATTCAAAATAACTCAAATGCATCGCTTATTACACGTTACAAACTTCGAGTGCAATAAAACAATCACTCTTTGCATTAATACGGTTCAAAATCATTAACAAAAGCTAGTTTAAAATGCATATCCTGTTGCTCACTTAAACGTAGTCGTTTGACCGAATTGCTCCCTGTGACAAGCCTGTAATCACCTAATAATATCACACAAGGCAGACAGGAAATCTAATGGATGACATGTAAAGTAAATATTTCAAAGTTGAGCGTTAAAATAACATGTGCCTCGCTAAATCATATTTAATCCAAATGTTTGTAATTTGCTGTGTAACTACTGCATAAAATGTATTATACGAATATTTTACATAGCATGGGATTATATTGACCACATTATTTCTGTGCTTTGAAAAGGAATGGCTTCTTAGAGTTTATATCCCAGAAACAACTGAAGGTGCACAGACTGGGTGAGCTGAGTGAGAGGTACATAACGTCAAATTTGAAAAAAAGAAGTGGCACGAACCGAAAAAAAACATTAAAATGTGAGTAACATCAGCCTGAACTGATTGTCTTTCCCGCAGCACTAAACACGACAATATCAAGCATGATTCTGGTTATGCAGAATTATTTGTGTGCTATATTGTGGATTGTGGAAAGCATAAATTAGGTAAAGGGAAACAGACAAGGCAAGAATGACTCGGAAAAGATGACAAGTGTAAAGTCAGGATAAATAAAATGTAGGACATGTAGTCTTTGACCACAGATACAGGCAGTACTGTCACTTATGTAGGTAAAAGAATTCTGGGAAACCAGTGACGTTGCCATCTTAAATTGAGTGCTTGCCTTTCACAATCAGTGTCTTAAAACGTGAATTACTTAAAAACCACACAGATTTTTTTTCCTTCAACTCTGACTTGCTGCAGGTAATTGAGTGCAACTATCAGGAAAAAATGAATATAATTCCTTTTACTCATATGATTACAAGGAACATCTTAAAGCCACTTTACACAGCTCAGGTCTCCTGGGGTTCAAGAGATCTGTGTGTGTATCTGATTGAATTACACCCAAGAGCAGGAAATGTATTCCAAGCAGTACAGACCTTGTCTAATTTTTCAAAGCCCCCTCAAGAGCTACCAAGCCGGCACGCATCATTCTGCACATGACAAGCATGCCAATAAAAAGCCATGTAGCTGTATACATTATGGAACCCATAAGGTCTCTGATCTTCTACAATGTACTTATAAATATAAATGCTTCGGTTTTTATTGCTTTCCATAATATTACAACAGTTTTTGTTCTAAAGTATACAGTACATACGTGCTAAAGGCAGTTACACTGGCAACCCGACATTTCCGTTACATCATAAATACATTATCACTTCCTATGATAGGATTCTAGAAGATTTAAATCTATTTTGAAAGCAACCATTTTGTGCTTCACTCCCATACTCACTGAGGGTAAATCTCGATATATATGGCTTTTTTCTTTTCTTATTTAATACCAAGAAGCGTAAATATAGAAAGAAGATGGTCAGCAAAGAACAACACGCATGTACTCTGATATGCCAGAATTTTTTTCCAACAATCATTAGTATATATACCCCATATAGATTATGATATGCTTCAGATATGTAATTATATCAATCGGATTTTTTGGCTCTCATGTTGTATAGATTAACCTTTTCTTGCATCTACTTTAACATTTATTTGCATTTAATTTTCAGTTAAATTATCTTGATGATTATGATTATTGTTAAATACTTCTAATGCTAAAGATATCTTAGGAAACATTGATCAATTTTTTATTATACAGTTATTATTGCTGTTGACGATATTTTTAAAATATTGTTTCAGAAATGTTCACATTTTCCATTGGCAATCACACATAAAAATCATCTGATATACGTTTAAAAATACTGGCAATTTGCTCGTGTTTCATGCGTATTCAATAGCAGGAATTATTAAGTATCAGAGTTAAAATGAAATATCCGTCCCAACATTTAATTCCATTTTATACAATGCATTTTGTCAATATACGTCTCCATTAGTTTTAGTTAGAAACTTTTCATTAGAAATATACCAAATCGCCCACCTGTAAAATGGCATTTTTAAATGCATATTTATACTTCATTATTAATGTTTCCTTCAAAACGAAAATAGCATTATACAAATTGTGCGTTTTCAGTGTTGTACAGAAGATTTAAATGCCTGGCAAGTCCAGCACGAGTCAGTTACAGCGGCTTCTTCATTCCGGCGGTCGAGGTTGTGAATTTATGGTTTTTGAGCTTCGTTTAATTTTTAACATCCTGTTTTCCATCCGGTGTGTCCGGAAGCTTCTATATAAGCTTTCTCGTCAATATTCTGAAAAGCTCACTGTCCTTCTTAGACGTCTTGACATTAAAGAATAATTAACATTATACTATTAAATTCATAGTAAATGACAAGCATACATATGTATATTTTAAATATACAAAACTATAAATTGGCCGTATAAAAACTGCTTTGAGACACACAGAAGTATAGACACAAAAAAGTACTCAGATTTTTATAAACCATGACCAGTTACTTTATTAATTTACACTAAACGGTAAAGATGAATGATTGTTGTCTATGTTATGTCACATAATGTTCTCTAAAATGGCAAGAACAAAAACGTACATCCTTAAACTAATTTCTAGGTCTTTTCAATTGAATCGTGTACTTAAAATTCGACACCCGCTGCCAGAACCTGGTAATGACCAATACTACCCGACTTAGAACCAATTCCCTAATACAAAGTATTTCTCCACTGAAAGCGGAGTCACATCATATATCACTTATCCCCATATGTTTGTTTTTCCAGCGAATTAATATAAGAAGAATGAAACCATTACGCAGACGCGTCGACCATGAGTTCACTGTCTAGTTATGACAATTCCTGTTAGGCGAGAGCTGTCTTCCGCTCCCTTAATGAAAGTTATCAAAACGTTATTTTTACGCCATTATGCGTTCGTTTCAAATGTATAATGTGCATTTTCAGATACAACTGTAAACTGATAAAGACGCAGCTATTTGGTAAAAACAAAACCCCACGTGACCACAAGGTCGCTTGTTCAGACAAAACAACAAACTGCTCTCATGTACATTTAGATTATATTGAGCTGTGTAAACTGTTGTATACCACGGTTTAAAAATCTAGCCGTACAATATTCACGATATAAGTGTTTGCTGGATAAATATTTTTTGTTTTGTTATTATGCCGTATTGCACAATAATATCAATCAAAATTCTTGTAATTCGTCTACTAGGAACCTATTTCCATGGTGAGACAGAAGATATGTTAAGGTTCTGTGACGAAAAAAAATTACAGTGCATTGTTTCCAGTTTAAGTATAGTTTAATAAATCCACACTGGTGTCGGTTAAATAATATCGATTTTCTCGTTGAAATATGAGTTTGCTTGACACAAATCGTTGGTTAAACTGCAACCTGTCACACGGACGTTCCGTTCGACCAATGGAAAGACAGTACTGTCATTCGTTCCAGGGAGGGGTAATAAGGGATCCGTCCCGCAAAACTGGGATCACCTCGCCAAACTTTCACTGGCCACCCAAAGCTGCAGATGGACGATTCCGCGGGAGGCTCAAGGGAGGGAGTCCGGAAGACATTTGGTCCGATAATTTGCAGAACGACAAAGCACCAGGAACCAAGACGAGGAATTTTAAGTGTTAGATGTTGTCTTCTGGCTTCTCCTTAAGTGGTCTTAAGGGCTCCCGTTTAATTTGACCCCTTTATTTTTTCATTGTCTCGATCTTCGGGACTTTATACAGAATAGCAGACCCAAGTCGGGAAGTGGGAATGGAGAAGGACCCTAGCAATGGCCCTAGTCGTCACGGCCCGGTTCCCCAGACTGTCCAGCACGAACCCATTAGCTTCGGAATCGACCAGATCCTCAGTAGCTCGGATCAAGACAGTTCTCACGGCCCTCGGAGCGATTTGGATAACAGCAGTCGCAGCAGTGGTGGAAGGTACCGCATTGGCAGCCCCGCTGGCGGGAGTGCAGCACCTCACCCCGCGTTATCCGGCACCTTTTCGGGACTCACCGCACCTTTCGAGGAGTCAGGACCATACAGCGTGAGTCTGACCCTGGCCCCCGGGGGTGTGATTCGGGTCCCTGCACACAGACCGCTAACCGCCGCTGTTCCGCCACCCATGGCCAGCGCAATGCCTGGTTTTGGTAGTGTCAGTTTCCCGTGGATGGAGGCCAGTCGCAGGTTCGCCAAGGACAGGTACACAGGTAAATTAATCTATATTGGTATTGACACTGAAAATGACAATGAAAAATGCAAAATAACGAACCTATTAAATGAGTCGATTGTTAAGGACCGCGTTCTAAAGTTTTGTATACATTATTTTCTTCAGTATGCATCTTCATAATATCATGAATTTTGACTCGACTTATGACTGAAAATATGAAATATTTAAACGATGCACAATATTTCTACTGAACAAAATCCTGAGCATGAAATATCCAGATAATTGTTAAATAGTTCTCGTAAATGGTAGCAGTTTACAGCGGAAAAAACATGACAAAAAAATTGATGTCTTCGAAAATAAAATTACCTTCTGTACAAGATCTTTTAAGTCAGGTAAAATATATTATGCATGTTTTGAATAAATAAATCAAAACAAATGTATAGGTACGGAAAACTTAGAAATGACTCGGCAATAGAAAGCAGACGGTAACAGCATGAATAACAACAACAACAACAACAACAACAACAACAAAAATTCAATGTACTGCCTGAAGAAACCGCTACAACAAACAAATTTTAACGTATGCGCCTATATTATGTGAAAGCATTTAAACCTAATAAAAGATATTTGTCTACAAACTATTAGTACATTCATACGGGGAAATTAATAGCAATACACAAAAAATACATGATAAAAAGTTTCGCAGAAAATATTTGTTTATCGGATTTTGGTTAATGTTACTTAACAGCTAAACTGGCAATTACCTGAGGCGAAAATTATAGAACATGAAACATTAAGAAATTGCACAAAACTAAATACATTCATTTTGTTTAATTTCGAAAAATGAATAGCATAGACGTAGATTTAGGATAGCATGGTAGGGACATTTCCAGACTAACTTTTAGGAAAGCTAAAAATATCCCTTCCAACTTTTACGGATGTATTCTTGGAGTAACTGTTTAAGTTCCCGATCAACTTTCACCCTAACCAACGTAACGCATTAATAATAACACGGTAAACAACTCCGCCGGTGTAGTGATGATGTACAGCGATACCACATCGGAAACAACCGAAGTTGCCACAAAAATGATCGAAATTCTATTTAATAGAAGGGACAGTATTCTATTAGAATGCTGCTGTTGAAAGTCACTGCACTGACATTACTGAATGGTTCCCCTGTCGCTGATGCTCTGAAACCCAAAAGCTCAAAGGATGATCGATTTTCTATGCCATCGTTGGGTTTTATAATCTGAGACACCCTTTATCCGAATAACTCACCCATATCTACACAGTCCAAGGAGCACATGTTCTTCCCAGATACATTTTTATTACTGAAACGTGTATCTCAAACTATTAAAAGTGGTATTTTCCATTTTTTTCTCTATTAAAATAAACATGGCATACACAAGCAAAAATACTTTTTTTTTTTTTTGCTAACGTAGTGTATAGAATTTTTACGAATTTCTAAAATGCAATTTGCGGTAAGATTAAAATTTGTAATTTAGCGCATGGTGTTTGGTGGTAAGTACTTGAAATGACATACTGCTTAAAATATATAGAGAAGCTGCTCTCATTTGGACGAATGTGTTGTAATCTATACTCTTCTGCAAATTCTTTTTGTTATTTTCTAGAATTGAAACTTGTGTTTCAATTTCGTCTCTTATTAGTAAGAGCGAATTTATGTTTCACATGTCCCGGATCGATCCATAGTACACCATGCATGTTCGATTTGGAATATTTCCTATTAAGAATATTCTTTTTTAATTTATTTGTAGTCGTTCAACTTATGTGTGATCAGCCTTTTCCAGATTTTTGTTCGGTGTTGGTTTCATTATCAATACTTATGTCTTAAGCTCTTGTACTTTCTATCTTTTTACCAGATTCCCGTATGCTATAAACATCGTTATTATGGTCGACTTTTATTATAGGATACTAATAATGGATCAAATACGAGAACTCAAATTCTTCTACAATTACACACATCAATAAGATGAAAATTACACGTGAATTATCGGGACGAAAAACTAGTAAGTGCCTGCGACAACCCTCTACAAGAGTCTTATTTAGCTAATTATCCTTTTTTAATTTCATTTGACATTAGGTTAGATACAAAGGGTATTAAAATAACGTCTACGATGTGACAACCTCACTCTTGCTGTATCAATCTTATAAAAAATCGATGCTTTGCAACCAACGTTGCAAAACAAGTTTTAAACCACCCTATTTTAGTTTTTCTTCCAATTATCTTAAATGATAAATGACAAGGATCTTCCAAATGAATAACCCAAGTTAAAACAATTTATTTTTTCAGTCATCTCCATATTTTTTAAATTTCAGTTTAAAAAAGAAAAACTTTATGCCCTTCTTTGTTTTAAATTCGTTCTCTGTCTTTAGTGCACATTATAATTAATCAAGGCACTAGTATTAATAATTAAATAATTGTTTAAATTATCAAGGAGATTGTGATTTCAGACTCCGCTGGAAAAGCTGAAATACTACACAGCACTGCACTATGAACAGTACTTGTATAAAATGAGTACACATACACACATATGGTCCACACACAAACCCATAAGAGACATCTACAACTCTAAGAGTACGACATGCTATTAAAATGTTTCCAAAATTTTCCGGGGTGTTTTAAAACGCACTGTGATGTGGGTGGTATGGCACTGGTCCTGTGGTCTAATTTCATCACTACTCTACTAGATCGTTAAAGTTAGTCAAGTAGAAATGAAAGTGCAATAAGGTAGAGATTTATTTCAAAAGTTATGATGGAGTACTGGATATATGAGGATAACCAAAAAAATGCTGACCTGCAAAAGTTGCCAAATTAGAACTATGTTCAGTCACACTATTGGATGCCTATAGTGACTTACAACTTCAATAAACCTGACAAATTTTGACATTATTTGCTAAAGTATAGTATAGATACAATATGTACATAAAACTGCTTATTTCATTCCTACCAAATGACTCAGGAGCAGGGAATTATAGATGAATTTAAGTTATTCCCCTTTTCATTATCTAAACGTATTATCAATAACCCCTACCTTGAATTATCCAGTCCAGTCATCACTGGCAGCTGTTTATTCGCCGACCTCCTAGGCCCTCACCCACATACTGACAAAGCAGTGTGGAGATTCTAGGCTACTTTAATAAAATTCCCTGGGGGACACTGTGCCTGCAAATGCAAGGAGAATGCAGGGAATCCCCCATGATGTGTCTGGGGCTCTGGACACAAAGCCTGGGGGTTTGAGATTTGGTGTTTCCAACTTGTCAGAAGAACCGCTGAATTTGAAATCCTAAATCACTGCTGGTGGTCTTACCCAACTCCCTCCAATTCTGTCCACCCCCATCCCCGTGCTCCCTTTCTTCAGCGACACTCACCCCCTTCAGCGTGTCTCGGCGGATCGGCCACCCGTACCAGAACCGCACGCCACCAAAGCGCAAGAAGCCCCGCACGTCCTTCTCGCGGGTGCAGATCTGCGAACTGGAGAAACGCTTCCACCGGCAGAAGTACCTGGCCAGCGCCGAGCGTGCTGCCCTGGCCAAGACGCTCAAGATGACCGACGCCCAGGTGAAGACCTGGTTCCAAAACCGCAGAACCAAGTGGAGGTAAGATGGGTGGTGCCAATTGGAACTGGAAGAGAATCAGGAGCTTTAGTTAAACATAAAATCACAAACGAGACCAGTACTGCGATTACACGTGGAATGCTTCTTACAGATGTTCCTCCAGCGTTTAATGTAGGGATGTGAGCACTGTTCAATGTGAGCACAAAAGAGTAATGACCACATACTCCTGTTAAGTGCCTTAGGGCAACTGTGTTGTGAAAGGCACTATAAAAATAGACTGAATTGAACTATGAATAGTAAAATATCAATGCTTCAGAGTGCAGTTGCCACTGAAAGGCTGAAATGTTAACATTTCATTTTATTTGTGTTCAGCTAGCAAGAGTTGTGCGATCATCCCTACTTAAGCAAAGCCTTTTTTATGACAAAGTCAAATGTACCATAAGCATCATGGTCTGGTTTTTCTGAATTTAATAATTGCCCCCTTTTCAAGGATAAAAATACATGTAATAAAAATAACCAATTTAGCCTTTATAGCATGTGACTCATTTTGTTGTCGTCCATGTGCGGGGGTGTATGTGTTTTTTTTCCGCATGATGTGTGCTCCGTATGTTTGTCCCCAACCACAGTGCTCACTGGAAAAGCTCTAATGTATCTGGACTTTTTGGAAGTGGGCCAGTTGGGTTTCCTCCCATCTACTGTGCCTTTGCCCCTCAGAGGCGCTCGGAAAAGTGTTTTCTTGTGCATATAGAGAGCGATGTTGGCAGCAGAAATATGATTAAGTGCCTAAGTGGTTGTTAGTGTTGCTCACTGTTACTGGGGGTGATGGTAGCCATCATTCTTGTTGACATCACGCCAACGTAACTTCCCGAGCAATACGCACATATTAAAACGCAGACAAACGAAAAACACACAGTTAGCAAAATGACTTTATTTTAAACAAAAGATCTGATAAAATCATCTTGTAATTTTAGCTTTCAATTGTACCATCAGAAAAATATCTGTCAAACATCTCGTTGGGTTACGTCTTAAAAAGCCTGTCCTACGTAATATTCCAGCGTCTGAAGTTTACGCGGACTCCTCCTTGACTTTAACCATCTTTTTTTACTGACATTTGTGCCTCTGTCTGTAACTTTAACTCTTCCTCTGTACCTCTTTTTAAAGAGCGTCTGACTGTCCTCTCCCTGCCTGTAACCCTGTTGCCAGGCGACAGACGGCAGAGGAGCGGGAGGCGGAGCGGCAACAGGCCAATCGGTTGATGGTCCAGCTGCAGCACGACGCCTTCCAGAAGTCCCTGGGTGACTCAATGCCCCCCGACCCGCTCTGCATCCACAACTCCTCCCTCTTTGCCCTGCAGAACCTGCAGCCCTGGGCTGATGAGGGAGGAAAGCTGGGTGGTGTCACCACACTAGTGTGAAGGTAAGAGTATCCATTCGCTGAATTTTCTGATTGACTGCCTTACAAACAAAACACTGACTGCCTGACACCTTATGTTATTCCATGGTTTGACTTGTTTTTTATAGCAGGTTTCATTAATCAGACAACTTCCAGTTCTGGGAAGAAAATGGCAACCTTGGACCACTAAGTGGCATTGCTGAAGACAATGTTGGAGGAATGGTAATGGATGCACATGCCTTTAAGAAGAACAAGTAAGAGGAAGCATTGAAAGGGTACCTTTGAGGAGAGCCAATGAGGAGACATAGTGGAGAGACACTCTGTTGAGGAAAGGTAGTAAGAGACAGTGTTCAAGGGTAACATTTTACAACAGCCAATGATCGCGCGACATTGGGAATGGAACCCATAAATCAAATACTGATTTAAACTGCTGTATAAAGGGCAGTTTTCACATTTTTTTATTAAGATGCACTTTTACAAAATATCGTGTAAATATGCTGACCAGTCATGTAACAATGTGTGAAAAAAGAATGCTGGTCCTGTGTATTTAGATGTTTGTATAACATGTATCATAACTTACAGTTGCTATCTGTGGATATTTCTAAATGATTGTTTTACTCCCAGAGACAAATCTCATCCAATTTATTTTGATTGTCACATCATGTGTCAGAAATGATGCTTTTTCAGCAAAATGAAAATGTCTGCCACTTTCTGCAGACTGACACCATGTGTGATGCATGAGGTACTGCCTTGTATGGCATAATGAATAGGAGATCGGATAGAGCTATTTGGAATTTCTGAGTAGATATTGACACATGGACCATAGCATTCAAAACCACAGACCTGGCATACAAGGTTTTCCATTAAAAGAGGAACAATATATATTAAGTCCCCATCCATCCATCCATCCATCCATCCATCCATCCATTTTCCAAACTGCTTAATCCAATTTAGGATTTTGGGGGGGGGGGGGGATTGGAGCCTATCTCAAGTAGCCTAGGGCACATGGTGGGGGACACTCTAGAGAGGTAAATTAAGCCCCCATTGATTATTAATTTGCTTTTAAAAATATCTCCATATATTCCCAGCTTTATCTTTGTATCTGTGAGAAACTCAGGTCTGTCATGGGAAACAGGGATTTTTAGAGTAAGAAATTAGGGTATTTAATTGGGCACTCTCTTAGTGAATCAGACAACATACAAAAAGCGCTTTGCTACCTTAAATAAGCAACCGGTAAAGCCCCACGATTGTTGCTGTTTCTTTCAGTCTCCAGCAAACTTTCTTTATGCAGTCATTAATTGATAACAGGTGTATATAGCATTTTGTCCCCTCCCCCATACCCCTAAAACTCAAAATGGGACAAACAAAGCTACAAAACCCATGATGAGTGGGAATATCCTGGACTAACCAATCAATGCTGGCGATTAATGAGTCTTCAAAACCCGTGGTGGACTGGAGTATACTGAACTAACCAATCAATTCTGGAGCTATCCCCAGCATTGATTGGTAGTTCAAGAGGCTCCTGCCCACCATGGGTTTTGAAGACTCACTTGTCCCATCACTACCTGAAACGTCCATGCTCTCCTGCACTTCTGTGAATTTCTATAAATATGTGAAAAGTATACGTTCCCAACAAGGATACACTGAAATCTGCTTATTGAATCAAAAACGGAAAACACTGGCAGCAGTGGTACCTGAAAAAATGAAATTAAATTTAAAAATCACCAGCTTTATCGACTGATGTTGGCAATAATCTAATGCATCAAGATAAGCTCAGTCCTACTACCGTAGGTTAGCTGAACAAACTGGGAATCAGAAGGAGAACAAATACAGATCATCATGGTGGGCTTAGGGTTAAATGGTGGCTCCCATTACTAAAGAATGTACAATTATTTGTATTTGACGTATATGTAAATAATAAATGTATGCTCATTTTGTCATATGGTGTTATGATGTCGAATTACATATGACCTTTCCATTACATGGCCAATTGTAAAAGTGGAACAAAAGTAGAATCCACGCAGGAATGGAAGAAAGACTAAGTAAAAAACACTGAAACCAAAAACACATTAACAACGATCTAAGAATGAACACGTGTATGCCAAATATTCAGCTAAAAATGCCGGGCGTCACAGTTTAGCGGGGTTTTAGGGTTCATTTCTCGGAGAGTGGTGTCTCAAACTGGGAGATCACAGCTGTTGTTTCATTAATGGGTATATAGCGAGGTCTTCACAACACACATAAGACTGCTGATATGCTATGCTAGCAGATGTTTTCCTTACGGGCTTCTCGCTTGCACTTAAAATGTAAGCAATTTAAGTACTTACTGAGCGGTTATATTTAGAGGTTAATTTGAGGTTTAAAATTAGGGCAATCTATATACTATGCTGTTGTTACATACCTTTTTGACTGTTTCTGTTGACAGTGTTTGAAATGAGGTTTGTGAGCTTGAATGAACTTATATAGAGCTAGACAATTCTGCATTGGATGGAAACATCATGCTGGGTATTGCAGCCTGAACTTTTGTAAAGGGTAAGACCACAATATCAGCTTAAATGATTATAATCTTTAATAACCCCTGTAAGACCCTTTACATATAATGGTTTGATGAAAGACTAAACCAAACTAAGACGATATTTATCATTAATTGTCAACACAAAATGAATATGCAAGAGGAAACACTCAATCCACGGTACTGTCAAAGGACAACCATTCCTACACGGTCGGTATTACATTGCCACCTAGTGGTGGATTGTAGTAACCTCGTTTAGAGACAGTTCATAAGACGGGTGCTAAAGAATTGTATTTTTACCCCATAAAAAGTAATGTTCGTAGCATTTCAATATAATGTATATTGTTATCATATACTGCGTTTTGTTTTTTTTTTTAAAAAGTCATCCTAATAAACGTTTTTGACAACAGATTTATGGTTTGGTGTTCCGTCTACATATACACTGGCAGTCGATCAGTCGTCAGATTTAGTTCTATAACAATAAAAATGGCATCACTAAAATAAGTAACAAAATAAAAGTGTACAAATATTTATATATTTAAATAAATACAAACAAATAAATAGCGCTAATTAAAAATACAATTCCATCCTTGCGGTTAGTAAAAATACGTACAGCGGGTCATTTAAATACTATTACAAAAATTAAAAACTTAAACGGATGTGTGCAACTTTGCTCATAGCAATGCCAAAATAACAAATAGCTGTATTTCTATTTTTACAAAAATCTTCCTATCTAAAACCTACGCCCCAAAACACGGATCAGCAACACAATCCGACTGGCAGCTGCAGCCGTTTTAAACTACAGATCTGCTCAGTCTCCCGAAGCTCTTTAAAGGATGCTTGAATACCGCACCGTAAACTGAATTTCTCTCATTTGTTCCATAAATTCGGTTTAATCCGAAAGATATGCTTTTAATTCGTCTTCCGTTTTCTCGTGACGAGTGGAGAGGAACCTTTTACCAAGTTAAAATGCTTTGGACGAACCGCCGACTTCCGAAGAAATTCCTTACAGTAAGTTCATTCTCCCTTATATTTTCTTATGTATGAAATGAAATTTTGTTTAAATTGGCATACATATTATTAGCATTTAATGCTTTTATACACCACGCTTGCATTTGAAACAAAAATCATGAACCAGAAAACGATGGGGGTCATATTTTAAGATTACAGTATATAATGTTTTCCACGTACTTGGGGGAAAAAAAAAGACTTTTCGTTTAATTTTACGATTCGATATTTAGATATGGAAATGGCCACCTGTTACCTGCACGTTGTTCCTACGGTGATGACGTGGGATGGGAGCTTGGTGTACACCAGCAGCAACATCCCCCCCACTTCACAAGAGAACAACTTGCATCTGGGTTAGCCGTGAGGAAGCTGTTTCGAGTTTCTCTCTTATCCAGATAATCTTATCTCCGCGAACTTTTCCAGGTCATTGCAGCCACATCATGCATTGGCCTCTGGGTTGCGCCTTCGTCCATTTTCACAGACTTCACTGCCTCCATGTACGTCAGTCTGTTCACCTTGTTGGGTCTATCAGCCAGACTGTAGAGAAAGTAATCCAGGCTTTTCAATTCAGCTGCCCTCAACAATGGCTTCAGTAAATTTGAGTTTGTAACATACCTTTTCATAGAAGAAGTGGTTTAATATGAAACTGCAAATAGAATGGTTCAGTCCTTGAAATATGCTTAGGACAGTTCAATTCCTAAAAGTGGCTGAAACACTTTATGTTGCTATTCTGATGGGGTATAAATTGGCTGGCTGTTGCAGGAGTTTTCTGTTTTCCAGCTGGGGAACCTTCACATAAGAGCTCCAGAGACACTCTTTTACAGTACACGACCTACTCACTCTCTTCCTCAGCTACTTGAGTGTCTGCCTGCACAAATTCCTGGTGATGATACTGGAGGAGTACGGTGGAGATGAAATTCTGGTGCAACAGCTGCAAGGCGTGCCCTTGAAGACCAGCACTGGGCCCTGCTGCTGCTCTCTCTGCCTGCCACCGCTACACATCAGCAGGTCTCACTGCAGAGGAGACACCTAGCAGGGTGGAGGAAAGGAGAAGCATAGAAACAGGAGACAGGAGAGCCACGCAAACGGACGGGACAGGGGAACCACACAAACGAGCTGAGTAGGAGAGCTACACAAACAAATGGGGCAGGAGGACCACACAAACCTGGATTTTGTGCCTAGTGTTAAGTACACAAGCTTCTACATTCCATCCTAGTTAGGGTTGTGGTCCTGTGGAGAATCCTGGAGGCTGTCACAGGCAGTGTAGGGACCCAAGGCTGGAGTACTCCCTAGATGGGATCCCTCGTCAGGACAGTCGTAAACATTGGTTTGAAGGTCATGACTAAGGCTTTACCATATCAGGAGGAACCTGCTGATCCTGAAGTGGGGAACCCTGCAGGCTGCTCTTCTCAGGCCAACACTCCTGTTCTTGGCCACAGTTCTGTGGACCAATGGCACGCATTAACAAGGGCAGGCAAGTCCTGATTATACCCGGAATGATAAAGCAACATCGTTATTCAGTCTTTTACAAAAAAGTTGTTTGATTGTTTGATTTATCATTAGTTATGTATATAATTTTTTATTTGTTCTTTGCATTTAGAGACAGCTGTTCCCATAAGTTTTAGTTCAGTTTTTGTACGTAGTTTACAACAGCCAACATTGACCTGATCCTCCACATGTATAATGTGCCCTCCACCACTAGATGCAGCTCACTGAGGCCTTCCTCTGGATCACTCTGCCGTCCGTGGCTGCTTTCCTCCTCTCCATGTGGCCCATTGGAATTCTCTTTGCCCAAGCTAAGTTAAACCTTTCAAAGCGTAACATCGTTCCGAGGTTGTTCTGAACGAGGTGAACCTCCCTCTCCCTCATCTACTGCTCTGTAGATCTTTGTGTTATGTGATGTGGTTCTCTGGCTATGCCATTTTTTATCTGCACCTTGCTGTTTGACGCAGTCCCGTAATGTGCATGGTTTTTTCACCCACTGTGTGCTGACCCATTTTAGACAGCCTCTCTCCTTGACACCGGGCTGTGTGTTATCTCACCACATCCTGCTGTCCTTCTCTCTTACCTCCCCAGTGCGTGGTGGTTCTTAGCCAAGCTCAGAGTGGCATCATGGGTGTGCTGATGGGCACTGGAACCATTGTCTTTCTCTGCCCGTGCCAGAGGAACGTGTGAGTTCCTCCAGTTCCTCTGCAATAGTATCACATTGTGCATTTTGTAGAGGCGCTTCATTATTAGAGCTTGTCCTGGCTTGGTAATTGTGGTAATCGATTGAAATGCATATTCGTGATTTGTATTCTTAGAAACGCTAATATTACACTTCACTTGACCCTTCAGATGTTTACTTTCTTAGGTTTCTTTGTTTAAACATAAAATGAAGACTCTCTTTTTCCTCTGGTTCCTTTTTGTCTTCTAACTCTTTTCCTCCAGTCATGCATCAACAGCTGGTGGTAGTGGAGATGTTCATTGTCATATTGGTGGCCCGCTTCTACTACAGTGACCATGATACCGAGTGCTGCTCTGTCCAGCCCCTACCTATCGAGCACAACCAATAGGATGAGAGCAAGTAGGATACAAGTGATCTCACCCAGCTTCTTATCAATCCGGAGTAGTGGGTTTGAATACTATTGTTGTGGCTGCTTCTCTGTTTCCATGGCAACGGTCTGGAGGCTGGACAACTCTTCTAAAGGCAGTAGACCCACAGTAGATGGATCACGTAGCCCTTTATCTGTGAATTATCAGCTGTGCCTTTCTAACTGCATCTGAGAGCATCTAAAGATAGTAGCTTAGAGGTTCGATGTGTTAAATCAAAGTAGGAGCTGAAATGTGGCTATTTGCATATATTAAAGTATATTTTGTGCTATGTTTTTTTCAGTATAGGAATATTTTCATACTAATACTATTAATTTCACTAAAGCAAATAATAAATATACATCTACAAAAATAAAACATCATAAAACTTTCATTCTGAAATTTTTCCCAAATATTCTAAGTCTAAATTAATATCTAAAGTTAAACTATTAATATTTTTTTCATGGTTTACTTTTCATTCTATGTTTGTTTTGACAGTTATAATTTATGAATTTGAAAGATAGGTATATGTTCACGTTCATGCAGGCAGATCATTGTATTAGCCCACTAAGGGGCTTGTCTTAAAAAGCACTGTCCTTATCTTGGGACAGTGACAGCACTCAGAAGAACATTCAAAGCCCAGATTCATTCAGCTTTGTACCGAGGCCAATTGTCGCCAGGAGACACCGTCCCTCAGAATTCCCAGTGCACAGAGACACCTTCCATACAGTTAGGAAGGCCAAAACTACAGAAAAAGCTCCTTCTATCAAATGCTGGTCCAATCCACAGAGAAAAGGGGAATTAACAAAGAAACACCACTCAGAATCCAGGTTCCTGAATGTACTCTTCCTGGCCTGATGATAAGGTTTTCTGTTAATCTGTTTAATTTGGGAAATTGCTAGCTTACTGTAGTCATGCAGCTGTTTATCAAGGTACATATCTTGTAGAATTTTGCTCAATTGTAAGTATAGTAGTTGGGAAACAGTGTGTAGCGTTAGGGACATAGCTTCCATCTGTCCATCTTCTAAACATTTAACATGGTGAGGGTCTCCTGGAGCCTATCCCAGGCAGCACAGGGCACAAGGCTAGGGTACACACTGGATGGGATGCCAGTCCATCACAGGGCACAAGGCTAGGGTACACACTGGATGGGATGCCAGTCCATCACAGGGCACAAGGCTAGGGTACACACTGGATGGGATGCCAGTCCATCACAGGGCACAAGGCTAGGGTACACACTGGATGGGATGCCAGTCCAT
>JAACJT020000002.1:2121185-2152634 GCA_009936485.2 Gymnarchus niloticus | reverse complement strand
GGATGCCAGTCCATCACAGGGCACAAGGCTAGGGTACACACTGGATGGGATGCCAGTCCATCACAGGGCACAAGGCTGGGGTACACCCTGGGTGGGATGCCAGGCCATCACAGAGCACATACACACACAATCAATCATACTCTGGAGGCAATTTAGGGACATCAATTTGCCAAATCCACACACAGAGAGCAGAGGAGTGATTCAAACCCCCATCTGTGGAGTTGTGATTCAAACCCCCATCTGTGGAGTTGTGATTCAAACCCCCATCTGTGGAGTTGTGAAGCAACAGTGCTGCCCAGTGAGCCACTTTAGCATACTGATTTGATCAGCAGGTCTGAATGTGAACGAGAAAAACTGAATAGTTACTGAAGTGGCAATATAGAGTTGCACACAGTCAGTTAATATGGCAAGGCTGTTAAACACATTTTACTGTGTGAGCAAGTCAGGTCTTAAGCAATTTCAACTTCCAGTTTTTGAATTAGAGAACTACTTCATTATAAAATAAACACAACTTAAATATTTAACTCCTTGAAAAATGTAAGCAAAGTCATTGCCCATACATTTTTCAAGTTTGACATCTCGCGTGTTTTGGGCTCCTGGGTTATGCCCTTACCTGTTTTTCAAGTTCTGTAGATATGCCCCAGATTGAATTTTCATATACCAAAATAATACTTTTCATAAAATGACTTCCTGTGATAATAATCTATATGTAGTCTGTTTTTTATTTTGAACTGTAGGTTTACTACTATAATTTAACAGTAATCACATGTAAACAGATGTATACACAGCAAGCAATTAACAAAACAGATGATGAAATCCCTCAACTTTAAGATGAATTTTTTAAAACGCTCGAGGTAACTCAGACCTTTATGATTATTTACATAAAGAGTCATTTACACTGCATTGTAAACATTGAACCTCCAGTTGATTCCTTTTCTAAAAGCTTTCACTTATTTGACACTTAGTGTTTCTACCACACAGTCTACGTATGGCTGTCGACTCTGAACAGATAACACGAAGAATGACTCGGCTAACAACGTTCCTTGTTGCACAGTGATGTACAGTAAGTGCATACTTGTTTTTCGTGTTTACAGTTTCATACGAGTGGGAAATGTAGGTCCGCACTGGAAACACTCATTCTCCAGGGAAAAATGGTCAGGTAAGAACAACGTACAGGTTGCATTTGACATTTCACTCTCTACATATAGAAATGCTCACTTCTAAAGAGAAAGTACTCTCACACATACAGTCAGCACTTTGACACCATCTCTACAGAGTATTACAATAGAATACATGGAGGCCTAAATATTACGTAACATGAGTTTTCATTGTGATTGATGTAATGACATTAGACTATATAGCACTAACATTCATTCATAAGGAATGATATATACAGATCACACTGCCTAAGATATCGCATATACAACGTTTAGCTGATTACATGTGATGTGCATTAGTAAGTTAAACAAAGACGATGCAGAATTTTCGGAACAACACAAACCCCATAGAATGTCTAATACAGAGACAGGGGACTCAATACCATTCACTAATGTGTACTACAAGAGAGATTTAGGGCTAACAAGTATTTTAGTTGGTGTGGACCGACATTAACGAATGAGACAAATAAAATGCAAGGTTTTCCTAATCCTGTACCGCCATAAATAACTAGAGCATTGTTGTATGAAACCACTGTTTTGATAACATATAAAGGGGCCAGCTTTTGGAGCAATGGTGTGACCTAAGAACTATTATTAATTTATCTACTATGCAATTACTTCCCATCACATTTAATTTTCTCAATTTTATTATCATATAAAATAAATAGAGTGATTAGCAAAGCACTGCAATTGAAAAATCGTCTTTGACTGAATGTCGAGAGCAGTGTCTGTACGAACTTTTCGGTCTATATATTTTTTCTCTCGCTATTTGAATCATTTTGTTTCATATGAAATTTCTGTGTGTAGAAACCACCAACCGCTGGGGAGCAGATTTTGTCATGTCGCTACATACATTATGTTGTCATTACTACTAAATCTCAGCGAGAGAGACGTGCCAGGATATTTGGTTTTAGTACGGCAATCCCAACGGCAGAAAGAGCAACGGCACAGACAGTAGTCATGGACAGGAAAGTAGGAACCGAAGGCAGCCACTTCTCAAGGTGACTCATTGTGATTGGCTTCGATGGAACTTCCTGAAGAGACATCAATGATAGGGAAAGAAACAGAACAACAATAAGACCCAAGAGTCATTCATTTGTGGATCAGAAGTGATTCCATTCAAGAGTAATGGCAAGATGCATTTCCATTATTGGTACATTTTCATTTTGAAGTACATCAAATCAGTGATGGCAGTGCATTGACACCAAGGCAGGAAAGAAAAACCTCAAAGAAATATGGCTGTAAATCCATCCATCCACCAGCCTACCACGTATGTAGTACAGAGTAATGGGATCACAGAAAATTTAACGATGATAAAACTGGAGTTTTATTAAAAATGATCAAATGAAAAGTGCTGTAACAGTTTAATAGTGTCATGAGGCTCAAAAGAATCTATAATGTTTGCTTCACTTCTGTTCTGGCATCGTATAAGGATGCCACCTGGGCAGCTCCCAGACAAGCTGTTCCCAGCACCATCCCACTGGGCGGAGGCCCTGGGGAAGCCCCAGAATCAGCTGGACTGATTTGAACTCCCAGGTGGCACTGGAGTGCCTGGGGATCCCCTAGAACAAGCTAGACTCCGTGGTAATGGAAAAAGAGGTCTGGTCTGACCTGCACAGCATCCAGCCATTGTGACACTTATCAAGAAAAGCGGTTTGAAGATGAATGAATGAATGAATGAATGAATGAATGAATGAATTTAATAAGTATACAAAATTTTCTACTCTTGGAGCTAACACTTCTGATTAGCAAAATCTCTAATTAGACACAAGAGGGTCCAATGAATGTAAGAACCAAGTTAATTGCTTCCCAGTGTCTAACATGGGGAGTTTATGGAGTAAAGTTCATCACAGAAACACTCTACACTGCATTTTGCCCCAGGCCTTCTATTGATTTAAGATGCCCTGAACATTCACACCACATTCTAAAATCCAAAGTACCTGATCTTCTTCATACTCTTTCCAGATTTCCCTGGAGGAGATTCGGCCCATGGCATGCAACACCTGTATTGGATATTATTTGGGATAAATGACACCCACAACATCTGTCCAGTTTACATGTTCAGTGGTACCATTTAAGAACATATCCATCCTCAGAATATAATGTTTTACTACTTCCAGGTCATGCATGTGACACTGACTGCTGAATATCAAATAATTCACCAGACGAATGGACTATTGGGGGTCTTCCATACCTCTCTGGCTGCCCTTTCTCCTGCCTGCACAGCCCCATCCATGTAGCCACTCCACTTGGTAGCCGTCTCAGTGCCTGCAAAGAAAAGCCTGCCGAATGGTTCTCTGAGGGCCCTACAGATCGAAACAAAGAGGCCAAAAAGGTAATAGTAACAAGTCCTTTGGAGATGTTCAGTCCACCTAATCAGCTGAATCAGCAAATATAAATGTGCATGTGAAAGGCACAGGGGTAGTTAATAAAGAATTCCCTTACAAATTGATTTATTTGGGTCTATGGTCTGAGAGAGGTAATTTGTCTGAAGTGAGTATGGGAACTTTACCTGCTGAACTGCCGGAAGGTACCGGGAGGGAAGTAAGCAGCATAGCAACCTCCTGAGTACTGCTCTCCACACCAGTCCTTTTCCTCATAGTGAACCGGCTGCAAGGGTTAATACTGCTGAGTATTGAGAGCTAGGAATTCTGGATCATACAGGAATTCAGAAAGAATTCTGTTCTGGACCCCCCAAATACATACAGCTGTGTGCAACATACTGTCCAACATATATTTTAGGGGCCTCCACCAGCTGTGGGCCCCTAGAATCATCACCACCTTTCAGCCAAATAGCTAACGGCCCTGCTGATGAGAGTTGAATACCAGGTTGCCAGATACTATATTAGGAAACATTTTTTCTTGAATATTAGGTATCGTTGATTAAAAAAAAAAAAAAAAAATTGGTAAAAATATGCCAGTTGTGATTAGAGGGCTGGTAAAACAAGTTTAATATAAAAAAATGGCAGTTGTTTTGATGTACTGTGCACTTACCTGAAGGGCCTCAGTAGTGCCCAGCACCTTTGAATATATCTGACATATTCGCTGTTTCCTCTCTTCCTTGGACAGGTGAATGAGGACCCTGGCTTTCCTAGCTAAAATAAATCTGGAGAAAGACTCTCAGCTGTAATAAGACTGATGCATTATACAAATAGGTGTCGGACTGAAAATGTTTACATTTATTAAATTATCGTAATAGCACGTTTGTCTACAAAAACAAAATGTAGTGAAATTATGCATACATTTATGCACGAATATGGGTATTATTTATCTAATGTAAATCATATTTTAGCATGCTTTATCAGCACAATTGGTATTATCCAATACGTTGACATAATGCTATTCATGTGCATGTACTGTATATATGAACATATATAAATAGTATACCCCATTATGCATGGACATGACCCATCTGGCTTGGTGTCATCTAGAGTCATTGAAATGGGAGAGTCTTCATCTTCAATCATCATTGTTCCACAGTAACCTGTACAAAATATATACAGCAGATATTACTGATCTATACTTTGAGATAACTGTAAATAGGCCTGGCCTCATGAATCACACTCTAAATGAAAGTTTTCCATGTTGATACTTAAACAGGAAACTGCTGTGCCTTCAGAACATAGATTTCCAGATGCAAAATCGCCACCTAATCACTCACAACAAACTTGTGCACGCTTGTGAATCATGAGCGCATTCATTCAGTGTGTCCTGACACTTTGACCTTCACCTTGACTTAATATATACTTTGAGAGTATTACCAATCTTTGCCCACAGTAATGGACCCTATTTCGTCATCCTACATACTATAAGCCTCGGGATATCCGATAAATATCTATGAAAATCATTAAAACATTTTTTTTCTGTCACAATGTGATTTGTATCTCTAACAGAATCATGCTGAATTTTAGTCCTATTATTGAGGTTCTAAGTGCTGACACTGCATTATACCACTTAGTAGATAATGTCTAACATGAGTACATTAAAAGAATCCTCTGTTCATCAGTCTTTAAAAGATCTAGACAGAAATGCCTTCCATCTCACCCATTTCCTTCCAAAATGGCCTTTGGTAATACATCATGCACTTGATAATGGAACCCATGGGAACCCTTTGGATCAGCTGATTTCTGATGGGCGGTAGTTCAGGATCATAGTGGATATTCATGGTCAGTCCTGGGGGGATAGCACTAATAATGTAGGCCCCCTGGAAGACAAGATTTAAAATTTAAAATGCCAGCCTGATTAAACTATACTCTATTGTTTGGCTCACATTAATTTCTATACAAAGCCTCCTAAGCTTGTCTCAAAATGCATTTTGCACAGACATAATATTCTTAATTAAGGAAACTACATCTGCACGTCTAATCCTGTTATTGCTTGTTGTATAGAAATATCTAACTATATCTTTATATACAACTTATCCATATACAATTAATGATAGGACAAATGAGGCCTCAAAACCCAATCAGTGCTGCTGCTAAATGAGGCTTCAAAAGCTGTGGTGGGTGGGAGTATCCTAAATTAACAAATCAATGCTGGGGTTAAATGAGCCCTCAAACGCCGTGATGGGTGGGAGTATCCTGAACTAACCAATCAACGTGGACAATAACCAGCATCGATTGGTTAATTCAGGATACTGGCAATAGACGTCATTGATTGGTTAATTCAGGATACTCCCACCCACCACAGCTTTTGAAGCCTCATTTAGCTTCAAAATTGGTTAGTTCATGTGTGCACACCTTGTATTTTTCGCCAGTCAATGTTTCCACGGAAACTCCTTCGGCATTCTGGGAAAGTCTGACAACGGGTTGGTTCAGCTTGACGCTCCCCTGCAGCTGCTCAGCTATTCTGTTGCTGATCTGTCCAGACCCGCCCACAAATTTCCTCTCCTTCAATTATAAAACCCAACAAAGACGTTAAATGTATTTGAAAAGCTTCTTGGGGCTGTAAATACAGTCCAACATTGAAGCTTTGTGCTTCACCTGTCCGCCATTCGACGTGGAGAAAATCCTCCGCGTTCCCCCGCACTGTTTCAGGTACCACAGAAACCAGAGTGCAGAAACTTCCTGGGGTTCTGACGTCACGTTCACGTTCACGAAAAGCCTGGCGAAGTTCTTTGCTGTCCTTTAATGATTAATAAGGACGCTCTGCTACAATATTCTGCCTACAGCAACTCAACGTTCACCTGCTTTTGTAGTTAATCTCTGTGTATATATTTGTGAACATGGTGTATTGTAATAAACTGACCTTTGTGGAATAAATCAGGAAAGCAGGAATTTACTTAAGAATACTAAAATATATTATTTTGATATTTAAACTATTAAGTGAAACAACAAAGAAGAGCAGCATTTGACCTTGTCCAGCAGATTTTGTCAATCAGTTCCCTCATTGTCATGTTGTCCCATTCCTCTGCATGACTGCAGGTCCACGGGGCATCAGCAGGGATCTGTGGCCAAGCGAGAGGAATCCTGGGTAATGGGTCACCAGTCATTGGGAAATTTCTTTCATTTTTCAGAAGTGAAATTATCATCATTGCAATTACAGGTAGTAAAAAAGATTGTACTGCTTTCGTCACGTATCAGTAAACAGCAGTGTCTGAATTTTGATTTCTAAAGGAAACTTGACAACGGTTTAGCTCTGTATGAAGGGAATGTCATGTCAAGTGCTGCATTTAACTGTGATCAAATGTTTCCATAACAATTTGTAGTATAAATATAGTGTGATTATGTCACGTTTTTGTTTTATTTCCACATGTGGTAATCTCCAGCACCTGTCTACCGAGGGAGTCCAAGGTTCTCCAGAGGTTGTTATAATCCAGATACACCAAGAGGTTCCATGCAGGTGGAAAAGGACCTCTGAAGGGGTGAGTCTTACCCTGGCAAAAAGTAGTACATTTTGAAAATAACTGCAATAATAAGGTCATATCATGAAAGGTGTGTTTAAAATAAAGGAATGAGAAATCATTGGACTGATTTTCTCAGAAATTAAGGATAAACCCCTTTATAACCTTTGTAGTGATTACCTTTTAGTCACGTGCCATTTGATTTATTCCGAAATACATCTAAACTAAAACGACAGCTTGCCCACAGGCCTTCCTGTATCCATAGCAACGGAGGAGAGCAGCAAGAAGATTTAATAATAAAAGATAAGAGAAGCAAGCAATTATTCCAGACAATGCTGTATCCACTAAGGTAAATATCAGGGTTTGTCCATTTTGTGGAAATGATAAAGGACAAAGAAATTAAGAGGAATTGTGGTTTTTTGCTGCTTTATCATGAGTTTTCATGCACTTTACACAAATTTGCTGGAGAAAAGCAGTAAACATTTTAATAGGAGCACTCTAGAAAAATTTCATTGATGTTAAGCTTGGAGCTACAAGCCATATGATCAGAGATAGGGCAACGTGCCATGCTGATCCATCCTGATAAAATGATGCAGCCGAAGTCAGTACTTTACCTTAGTGTAATGTATAAGGTGTTCCTTTTCATTTACCAGGTAGGTTTTCACTCCTAACTCTCTTGCAAGTCTAAGGATGCAGTTTTGTGTAGGACCAACGTAAGCCCCTCCAAGGTCCACATACTTGAATTTCGATCCCTTAAAATATCGTACAAACACAAAAACATGGGGAAGTACAGGGCTGGGTGTGTGAATAATAACATTGGCAGGACATCTCACTCTCTCCATATGAGGTTCTGTGAAAATAGATCCTCAGGTCTAAGCGTAAGGCACACAAACACAGCATATATCCTAACCCCAATGAATTATACAGGCGTACTTACTGTCACAGTGTATGTCCCGCCCACTAAGAACAATGTGGGTGTACTTACTGTCACGGTGTATGCCCCGCCCCCTAAGAACGATGCAGGTGTACTTACTGTCACAGTGTATGTCCCGCCCCCTAAGACACGATGCGAGTGTACTTACTGTCACGGTGTATGTCCCGCCCCCTAAGAACGATGTGGGTGTACTTACTGTCACAGTGTATGTCCCGCCCCCTAAGAACAATGCGGGTGTACTTACTGTCCCGCCCACTAAGAACGATGCGGGTGTACTTACTGTGACAGTGTATGTCCCGCCCCCTAAGAACGATGCGGGTGTACTTACTGTGACAGGGTACGTCCCGCCCACTAAGAACAATGTGGGTGTACTTACTGTCACGGTGTATGTCCCGCCCCCTAAGAACAATGTGGGTGTACTTACTGTCCCGCCCACTAAGAACGATGCGGGTGTACTTACTGTCCCGCCCACTAAGAACGATGCGGGTGTACTTACTGTCACAGTGTATGTCCCGCCCCCTAAGACACGATGCGAGTGTACTTACTGTCAGAGTGTACGTCCCGCCCCCTAAGAACGATGCGGGTGTACTTACTGTCACAGTGTACGTCCCACCCCCTAAGAACGATGCGGGTGTACTTACTGTCACAGTGTACGTCCCACCCCCTAAGAACGATGCGGGTGTACTTACTGTGACAGGGTACGTCCCGCCCACTAAGAACGATGCGGGTGTACTTACTGTCACAGTGTATGTCCCACCCCCTAAGAACAATGCGGGTGTACTTACTGTCACAGTGTACGTCCCACCCCCTAAGAACGATGCGGGTGTACTTACTGTCACAGTGTATGTCCCGCCCACTAAGAACAATGTGGGTGTACTTACTATCATGGTATACGTCCCACCCCCTAAGAACGATGCGGGTGTACTTACTGTCACAGTGTATGTCCCGCCCACTAAGAACAATGTGGGTGTACTTACTATCATGGTGTACGTCCCACCCACTAAGAACGATTCGAGTGTACTTACTGTCACAGTGTATGTCCCGCCCACTAAGAACAATGTGGGTGTACTTACTGTCACAGTGTACGTCCCACCCCCTAAGAACGATGCGGGTATACTTACTGTCACAGTGTACGTCCTCCCTCCTACTCGATCTCGTGCTTCCAAGACTATCACAGTCAAACCAGACTCTTTAAGCAACTTGGCAGCACTCAGACCTTCAAATTGCCAGGGAAAGAAGGACATGGTGTCAAGGCACGGCTGAGACATAAATGTGGGACGGTACAGGATATTTGGACAAATAACGCTGTCCTTACAAAGAATAACTAGCAACTCTCATATTCAGCAAGATAACATTCAATAACGAAGCTAGCTCATTATAGTCATTAAATGCACAAGGAGCATCACACACCTACATTTCATGTTTAATAAACTATCCCTGCAAGCTTTATCATAACAAATTTAATCATATGCCACGGAGCACATAAAGGAACACGCAGAATCCCGTTTCATTTTTGCTCCTAATCTCTCTCTTCCTTGCTTCTCCTGTATTGGTTTCAGCATGACCACACTGCATGCTGAGATATCATTCAGTGATCTGTAATGAAGACCCCTCCGTCAGGAAATTGTCCTTTGCTGGCCAAACACTGACAGCCGTACTGTGACATACCCTGACCCAGTGAAAGGGTGGGGGCGACAGATTGGACTGGATTTCCATTAGGCTTCAAGGATGATACTTGGGAGGCAAAAGAGTCAGCTAAACAGTCGTATTTATTTATTCATTGTTTTTCCCTTAAGTGTCATGATCATGAATACTTATTTTGTTCTATAACAAGTGACTCAATATCTCCGTCATCTGTCTAGGTTTTCTGTATTCTCTTTATGAAATGTTAATATAAAAATAGCATAATTTAATGTAATAGAGGTTTAAATTTAAATTCACCTCTGTGTGTGTGGATTTTGCATGCTCTCCCTGTATCACTCTTCGTGTATGACTGTGTGTGTGTCTGCATATGTGTGCGCTGTGATGGACTGGCACCCCATCCAGGGTGACCCCAGTCTAGAACCCAGTACTGCCTTGAATTGGGTCCAACCTCAACTCAACCCAATTACTCTGGCCCCAAAATAAGCAGCTAGAGCATGGAATGACAAACAGACAGATAAACTTAAACTAAGTGTGCTAAACAATGCAGACTGCCATGTGTAAACATAGTAAGATGGTTGGTAAGTTAATAAGATGCTCTTTTGAAGGATGATAACATGTTGAAAGTAAGTTATTTAATAATAGGTAAGGTATATAACAAAATAAAATGCATTTTTACTTATAAAGCCTTGATGCAAAGGCAAACCGGAGACTTCATTAAACATAAAAAAAATGGAAAATTGCCTAGCAATAACTAAAGCAGTCGAAAGTAAGCTTCTCACCTGATAGACCTCCTCCAAGAACGATAACATCTGCTTTCTGACCTTCAGACTTCTGATTTTTGTCCACATTCATCCTGAGAGCAGCAGGGAAACGGCTTCGGTACAGCGAGATGCTACAGGTCCGTCTGCGAACGTGCTGTCTGCAAACACTGAGCCGAGAGAGGAGGAGCTCAGCACGCTTATTGTTAAAGAGACATCTGGCCCCTCTGTTCGGACACTGGACTGTTCGTCTTTTTTCATTGCTGTGCCCTTTTCACTGCCAATTCATGACAGTATTGGTGAGCAGTAGGTAGGCACATTCTGGCTGTGACAGCGGAATCAATGACTGGAGGCAAAACAATTAAATACAGAAAAATACAGAAACAAATATTGGGTATTTTAAATTTGTGGAATATTATACGTTCAAAATATTGCGGCGTACGATATGACGTGTTTATGATATTAGCTAGATTAATTCAGAAAAACAAAACCTTTCTAGGGTTTAAGAACTCACTGTTAAAAACTGTTCTCACATCGACGTTTACAGATCTATACACTGTTCAGGTGGACCACCATTTTGTCGAGAACCATTAAGCTAAACTCTGCAATGGAGTCTGTACGGTGTCAGGATGCAAATTTACGGAGGTCAGAGACTCCTAGGATCTTTTTTTTTCTCTATTTAATTATAGAAAAAATGCTATGCACTGTGTAGAACAAAGGTAATATGGTTTTTAGTAAATATACATTTAATACTTATGTGTTCATCTGTTACAGTGAGCCTGAACTGGGATATAGGCAATGTGGAGACACCAGTTCACCTCGTCACACATTTTTAGCCTGCAGGAGGAAGCCATACTGTCACACTCCCCCCTCCCCCAGCACATCTGTCCCTGGTTACCTCATTACACACCTGTTGCCATTTGCTCAGTCACCCTGCCCTATTTATCTTTTCTCTTTTCTCTTTTGTGTTCTGCCTATGATTTGTTGGTCAAATGCCCCTCCCAATACTTTAATACTGATGTCAAAGTTATGCACAGAAAGGCGTATATTACATGGTGTAGGACTGAGAGTGCTGGAGCACCCTTTCTGTTCCTAGGAGTGTGATGAGTCAAAACAGAACGTGCTGGCAGGGTATACACTCTGTGCATGATGAGTTCAGCCCTCTAGGTGTGTGGTGAGGACTGAACGTGTTAAGCAATCACCAGACTCATTAACGACCCAAAAAACTTAGTTAAACATTTACTTCTACTTGGGTGTAGTTATCATACTCTGCAAAAGTCTTTGGTAGGCAAAGAAAATTGTTCATGTTGGGGTAAAACTATAGCTTGCTTGCTGTTTATAAGTCTTGCAGTTTACATACAAGAAAACATCTCCCCAAATCAACCAAGAATTTGGAGTTACCATCCAGTATACCCACGTATTTGTTTAACTGAACTACAAGGACACCTTCTTTGTCTAATCAATACCTCATAAAGTTAATTGTCTGAGTTAAATGAGCTGGTGGTGAAATTTAGCAAATACACGGAATGGCTAGGGGGCTCTCAACAAGAGCTTTAAGAACCAAAACTGGGTTCTTCTACCCATCTAACCAAATATCAGTAACATTTCTGAGAACAGAATAAATATTTAAATACATAAGAATATTTTAATATAAATATTTCCTTATTGTCCATAGATAAACAGTTTTTAACATTCTCTTTTCCTGCCTAAGACTTCTGCAGAGTACCGTATAATGAACAAATCCCAGGCTGTGTCATCCAGTCAGACCTTTATCTGTCCAGTTTAATTTAATTAAACTGAAATAGCAGCCATTGTTCTCTAGTCAGTCTGGCTTTTAGTTTAAATTTTTAATTCACAGGTTTTTAGGTGATATACAGTTCCCCCCTAACAGAACCAGCGATTGATTTCAGGCATAACGTGTTCTTGAGCAAAAGAACCTTTAGCGCTGAAGGGGTCATTGTTATCCCAAGGCACTTGTGCAATTAGGAACTGGCCACAGGCGTCCAATGGAAGGGCATTATGCAAATTAATGAAATGAGCCAGGTCTACATGGTGATCCACTCTGAGCGGGCACTATAATCCTATTTGCGGCATGTCCTAATCCAGTTACACTGGCTTCAACAAAGCCACAGTCCCATATTTTTCACTCCAAAAGTCTGTGCCAGTACTTTAAATCCAGTTAGATGCAGGGTTTATGGAAAACCAGAATGTTTTACCCTTCTTTGGAAGATAACATGGGATGGAACATGTAAAACATATGTTCTTCGATGTATTTCCTTCACCATAATGCCAGATTATGGTAACATTTCATCATGAAGTGTAAATCCATTGCTACTATAATCTGGATTTTCGTATACGAACAAGTTTTATTTTTTTTTTCCTGTTCAGATTAATTCACCCATTTTCCAGTTTTCTGACACTGGTTATGGAGGGTGGAGCCTATCCCAGACAACACAGGGCATGCTAATACGCTATATTGGATGCTAGGACTTTGCAGAGCATGCACACTATGGATAACTTAGAGACACCTAAGGGTACACTACACAACTTTTATCCTAATTTTGGCTCCAATTTACAACAGCAGCAAGTCTCCATCAGTTGGTCCTCATCTGCCGATTTTGAGACAATTGGAGTTGTTAGCTGGCGCAGACAGCCGTGGAGTGTATGATGGGCACAGACTGTAGGCTCTGGCTTACTGACTGTGGTTCAGACAAGTCGTATTTCAAATCATGTCTAACCCGTAGTTTTCCATTGATTGATTTTAATGATTGTATCATACTTATTGTGATTTTAATTTTTAATAAATATGTTAAATATATATTAAAATCAGTACCAGAATCAGATGAATTTTTTTGTACAAGCAATTTGTTTTGGTGTTTCTGGCATCGTGTACATTTTATCACACATTTATTGTGACATTTACTATATAAATCACAAAGTACAGACAGGCATCTACATTTAGAGAAATTTTCTTTTTTTGATTGTCAGTTGCAATGTTTTTATTGTTATTTGTGCATTTGGCACTTCATGGCTTAAACAAACAGAAATATTTGTGCATTCAGTGAAAATGGATTCTTAATGTTGAGTGAAGAGAGATATCATCCATGCAGACAGAAGTATCAACATTAAGGTACTTAGGTATGGAACAACCTGTCATTGTCAGAGTGTAAATTTGTATAGACTACATAAGGTGTCCATGATCGTCTCTGGCTAGTATGGCAGGTTAGTAGTGTAACAGCTCTAGGAAAGATGATCTTTCATTAAGATGATTTACAGTGTTAAAAAATAGTAGACCAACATATTCAAGAAAGTCACAACGCCTTCATTTGTAATACCAGCCATTACTTTTTACTTCACTATATCTGCTTGTGATATTCCAACGATACAAAACACAGAAAATGCAATGAACAGTAACCCCACAGAAAATCATCCATCCAGCCATTTCCCACCTGTTTCTTCAAAATAAATAAATACTGTACCTTTGTAAAAGGAACCATTTACTTGATATGCCACTTTTGGCCCCTGGATGGCACAGTTTTCCCAAAATTTATTAATTTTATTTTTAAAAACCGTAGCCCTCACTTAAATGTTCAATATTTGTCAACATCCTAACCAGTAATCCTGGTCAGAGTCACGGAGGGGCCTGGAGCCTATTACAGGCAGCATAGGACAGAAGGCTGGGTTACACCCTGCATGAATGCTAAGGCACATAAGTGCGCACACATACACACACACTCACACACACACACACACACACAATTGCACACTACTGCAAATTTAGAGATCCTAATTAGGCAAAACACGTGCTTTTGGACTGTGCACAGCGTGGGGGGAACATGATACTTAAACTCCATAAACTCATGTGTGCTCAGACTGTTGCCTCACACCTCTAGGCACAGGGGTTTTTACCATTTTTGGTTAACTTCAACTAATATGCTGATCGTAAATACCATAAGAACTATTTGAAGAAGGAAGAAGAAGATGACAAAACTTTGAAAATTAAGCATAGATTGCACAATCACCTGAATTTAACCCCGTTAAGGTTATTTGGCATGTAATGTGCAGAAAGGTCAAGGCTACAAATCCAGTTAGTGCATGCCATTAGTGGGCACTTCTCCAGTGGTGTTGGAATGAACTTTCGGGGAATTAGAATACTAATTAAAAGCTGGCTATTTTGATGAGTCTAAGGTTTAGCTTCTTTTTTATTACACAGTCGCTGGTGTTTCTCATTTGCAAGCTCGTTTTTTATTAATTAACTGCTTTTCTGTGGCTTGTTTTATTTTGTGGCTGGCCATGGCAGATACCTCCAGATCCTGTCAGAATCCTGACGGAATGAGATATTATGTCTTCTCCCTGGATGTCTTTGGTATTTCTTCAGGTACATTAGGACATACAGTACATTGGTGTGGGTCTCATAATGTATTCATAAATTACTTTTATTTTCCAACATGAAAAGATAGCATTATGAGTAAATGGCCTGACTTACACTCGTCTGTGTTGGACTTGAGTTGGACTTTGTCTAGCCTTCCAGATAATTTGAGTCTTTTTATTAAATTATATATATATATATATATATATATTAGCAAATCAGCATTTTTGACTAGAGGTAATTGTATTGTTTCTGAACAAACTTAAATGTATAGGCCTACATAATACAGACGAGAACACACAGTACGTTTTCATTTCTAATCACGATCAACAGTTTCCCCTATCAGTTTTTCCCCTTCTGTCATTTCCTAATCTGCCCTTTTTTTTCAGATAAACTACAACTTCAGTTGAGCAGCAAACTATTATTCCGCGCCAGAGACAGAAAACCGATGAATGAGCACATCATTTAGACAGATTCATTCGTAATAACACGCTCGATATATTATGATATTGACAATGAATATTCTATTCATACTGCTTCTCTGTACCAGTGTGAATATATCCCTAGGCGTTGTAAGGGAGTTTTACATCGCTTCGGAGGAGATCGTGTGGAATTACCATCGCGCAGAAAACTTGGAAATACGTTCTGAACTAAGGTAAAATATATTTTAATATTAATAATGTCCTACTATTGTTTACTACGTCATATTCGTCTTAATTGGCACTGATTAATTAAATGCAGGCTAGATAAAATAATACAACGCGAGAGCGTGAGAATATAAATATGGGATTGTGTTCGTGTGTCTAATAATATTCTCTGTCAGTTTTTATAGGAGATCGCTTATTTCCAAGGATGGCTCACAGGGATATATAAAGGCTATTTATAGAGAATACACAGATGCCACCTTCTCAACATTTAAAGCCAAATCTTTATCGACTGGTTAGTATATACACTTTTTGAGAGACTCTCTTTCCAATGGAGTAATATACGTGCACATTGACCTCCTTTAAATGTCCGCTAATCTTTTAATGAGCTGTTTAATGAACTGTTAAGTTAAAGCGCTCTTGCACAACAAAACAATGACCAAGTCAACAAGGAATAGATTACACGAACTTTAAATGATTCTATCCGCGCAGAAATACAGTTGTCGCACATATAAAAATGTTCTCTCTTTGGGTTAAACAGGCAACCGTCATCCCATGTCATTTTCCCGCGCTTTTCCTGGGGAGGCTCCAAGCTAAACTTGTTGAGAATTATCTGAAAACTGTACCTTTGACTGATTATAATTCTGGCTGCACTAAACTGATAGTGTTTGCGTTTCCCTCTCATATGCGTTGTTATTTCCTCATTTGGTTTTATTATTTTTCAGTCAGCTGTACTTCGATTTTTCAAAGGTTCAAGAATGTAGTGGAGTCTGCGATCGAAATAACGCAAACAGGACATCTGCATTTGCTCGATGCAAATTGCTGCTGAAAAATATTTACCGTTCAGCGCGACATTATTGTCTCTTGCAGTAACGCAAATGTTAAAGCACTGTTTTACTATTTCAATTGAAAAGAAACACAGTCGGTTTTTAATGTTTAAAATGCTTTTTAAGTGTTTACTTATTAAGTTCCGAAACTGTATGCTAAGGCTAATACATTACAATATTGTAGAGTACTTGCTTCCCGCCTATTTTCCTAGGTCTTCAAGGTCCGACAATTAGAGCTGAAGTCAGCGACAAGGTTGTGGTTCATTTCAAAAATTTTGCCTCCCAGCCCTACAGTATGTATCCTATTGGCATATCCTTCTGGAAGCAATCTGAAGGCAAGTTATGGCAGTTTGCTGATGATTAAGAATTCCTTATTAAAAAGAATGTAATAATCTATAAGTTGCATGATAAAATGTTTTGGGGTTTATGTTATTGGCAAGCCGTCTATGAACTGAGGATGTTATTTGTAGCGCAACGTCCATCCACACCCTGAATGACTTTTTAATTGCTTAACCTGCAAACTCTACAGGAGCCGGGTACGATGATGCTACCTCTGCCCAGGAGAAAGGAGATGATGCCGTGGTCCCTGGTGGTTATTACCGCTACGTCTGGGACATCCTGCCAGCCAATGGTCCTACAGTCACAGACCCCGACTGTCTTACTTACTCTTACTCATCGCAGGTGGACATTGTTAGGGACTTTAACTCTGGTCTCATTGGGGCTTTTCTCATCTGTAAAGCAGGTCAGACATTCAGAATGCCTCCCATAGAATTACATCCACTACGTGAGCTTGAAACTGCTAAAGTGTTGCTGTAACTTTGTCACACAGGCTCACTCACAAGTGATGGCCATCAGAAAGTTCCAGAATACATTCTACTTTTTGCGGTGTTTGATGAAGCGAGGAGCTGGTATGGGGGATTGGAGGTAACATCGAGACAGCAAAAGCTGTATCACACCATCAATGGATATGTCAACTCATCCTTACCAGGTCTGCCAGTCCATGCTTTCGAAACAAAGCATACATTTTATCACTGTCATCTTTCCTGCAAATCAATAATGGCTATGTAAAACAGAATGGAAGGGTTTGATGTTTTTATTTTTGCTGTAATTTTTGCCAAAAAAAAACTTCTCTTGTGACATGTTTAGGTCTGAAGATGTGTCAAAAAACCAGCATCTTCTGGCACCTGATCGGAATGGGCTCTTCTTCAGACATCCACTCCATCTATTTCCAGAAGCACACCATGCAAGTGATGAACCATAGAAAGGTGTTTCTGGAAATGACTCCCATGACGTTTATCACCGCAGAGATGAAGCCGGTGGGTGTTGGCAATTACCTCATCTCATGTCAGATTCACTCTCACCAGCTTGGTAAGCACCATTCCGTCAATCTTGCTGACTCAGACAATTAATCGTCAATTAATAAACTCCCTGCACATGTTTGTGAGATTATTCAAAAATACAGCATAATACATAAGTACCGACTTCTATGGCTTTTTATCAGCAGTTTTTTTCCCACATATCAGATATGAATAAGTTAACATACACTGTAGATTTAACAAAGCCACAAACACATTCTGACATTCCAACGAAAGCTGCTTTAGAGATTTTTAAGAAACAAAGAAAATTTGTTGTTGATTGAACTTAGATGACCGTTTTTCATCTATTATATCTTTTCCCAGCTGGCATGAACGCTCAGTTTACCATAGAGGACTGTCCAGAATCAGCCAAGAGTTCAGTCAAGGATAATGCTATACAAATAGATGACTACGAGTATGACATTTCCCTGGAGGGGATGGTGTCCCCTATACTAGTCAATTCTAAGTTGCACCCCCGCTCTGCAGTAAAACTCAAACCCAAGACATGGGTACATTACATTGCTGCAGAAGAGATCGTTTGGGACTACGCTCCAGAGCTCAGCAAAACTGCAAGGTACTTGGAGCGAGGGAAAATAACAAATGCGTGACAGTGTTTATTTCAAAAGCGCATTTAACCTACTGATGTTGTAATGCAGAACGTCAGACTACACTGCACGTGGTCCACGGCGCATTGGGAAAGTGTACAAGAAGGCTACCTATGTTGAATACATGGACGCGAGTTTCAAACAGCGAAAGACGTCAGCTATAGATTTGGTGGGCCCCGTGCTGCGAGGAGAGGTGGACGACAAAATTAAAGTGAGGCAACAATAACAAGGCTGTTGTCATTAAATTTACCGGTGTTTCGGGGTGAGGCTAGCATGTGATCAGGAACTCTCCAAACTGAAACATCCGTCCATTTTCCAAACCACAATATCCTCGGTTTCATTGGCTTTGTTCGCCTTTCTGGGACTCCTGACACTATCATGATAGCCTGGCTCTGTTGTCAATAAACACATCATTTGTCTTGTCCAATGAGAGTCAGCCATCTGTCCTTAATTGGAAGTATTATATAAGGCTGATAGGAATTAGTCCATGTAGGTGTGGGAAACTCAGTGCCTCCTGTTCATCTAGTATTTATTTAACAATTATTATATATTTCAGCGAGGCATTCAAAATTGCAAATTTTCAACGTTCAAATGAACATTTTTGGAAATTGAAAGCAGTAATTATGACAACATATTATTGCAGTGATTTGAACAGTAATTTTTTTTTCTTCTCACTGGTCTGTTAGATTTTTTTCAAAAATCTGGCAAGCGTTCCTTTCAATATTTATCCTAGTGGGCTGACCAGCATCTCCCCATTTGAAAGTCAAGCTAAGGGTACGATCGCCTTGTTCGATATTGAGAAGGTTTATGAAACAACCATCTTCAGCATTAGAAGTAGACCTGCTCACATCTCTCCATCAACAGTGCAAGACCTGAGGAACCATCCTGTGATGCCCAATGAGACTTTTGTGTATGTATGGAGGATCACTCCAGAGGATGGACCCACTAAGGCTGACCCACGGTGCCTGACCCGGCTTTACCAGAGCACCGTCAACCCAGTCCAAGACCTGGCCTCAGGCCTCGTGGGCCCAATCGTCGTGTGCTACAGGAAGACGCTCGATAAAAGAGGCAATGTGGTAAGAAACAGCACATACATCCACAATTTTAATGCTGTACAGAAGCTTTAATCTCTACTCATTATTTTTATATCACATTTATTTTTTGTCCCAGTTAATGTCAGACAAAGAGAAACACTTGATGTTCACAGTTTTCGATGAAAATAAAAGTTGGTATATTGACGAAAACATTAAAAAGTATATTGAAGATCCATCCAAGGTGAATCGTACTGATGCTGACTTCTACAGATCCAATGTAATGTACAGTAAGTATATGAATGTATTATTCTTGTACTTGTTCTTGTCTCTAAAATTTAAAAATATGGCTTACATGCATTTTAAGCTAAATGACAATAGTCACAAATAATAACACCAGTTTTGATTATTTGTGTAATACTGTATTTCATAGTGTCTCAGATAATGTACCCTATGAAGAATTTTCATTTAATCATTTTTTGTTTGTTTAGTCTGCATTCTGTTTTGCACCTCTTTGACAAAATGAACCAGTGGCTTCATAAGCATTTAGTTACATAAAGGCTCCGGTGATGTACTGTATTTTGCCATATTTAATTTGAATTTCTGCCACAGATGTCAATGGCCTCATGTACAACAACCTGAAGTTTGCTGCTTGTCTGGGAGATGTCACCTTCTGGCACGTGCTGAATGTGGGAACCCAGAGTGACTTCCTGTCAGTGTACTTTATGGGAAACACCTTTGAGCGAGATAAAGTATATGAAACAGTTCTCACCCTCTTTCCCATGAATGGAGAGACCATCAGCATGGAAATGGAGACTTTAGGTAAGTTTATTGCATTGATTTGCTGTATTTTTATTGTATTATAAAAATATTCTGTATTAGGCAGAGCTATATATGTTGCATTAGCAGTACAAGCTAATAACCAAAAGGTTCCTTGTGCAAGGCTTCAGAGGTCCTCTTCTAGTATTGGTGACAATATATTGAAATTAACTCGAATTGATGTAAAATCCATTTAATGTACAAAGTGGTGCTTTTGTGGACAATATCATTTTTGTTTACTAACAGTCTGGGTGTTGGAAATGAAGAAGTAGTGACTATTATCTTGATCATAGCTGATAGCTAACAAAATTCCAAGTTAATCCTGGAACTTAAAGACTCCACCTGGTGGTTGAGAGTAAAATTCAAATTTGTTACATCCCCAGCCAACCATTTTTTACTGTATTACGGTTTCGGTTCAGTGAATCCCATCATATGCCTTTTATTAATCTGCAATAATTTTCTGTGTAAATACAGGTGAATGGGATATCGGTGCTTTTGACAGCAATTTGAAAAAACGGGGCATGAGTGCCAGGTACACGGTGACAGACTGCCACAGGAATCTTCCCTTGCTCGAAGACAGCGATTACCTTGAGGACTACATTGAAAGGAATATCGCCAGAAGTGCTGGAAGGAAGAACAGGACCCTGGCTGTCAGAATGTGTAAAAGGCCAATAAGTAAAAGCACATCGAACGTGCATGAAGTCTGCGAAATCATGCATGTCTCTCTCAGCCCAGATGACATGAATGAAGCTGACGGTGACATCCCCGAGGACATCCTTCTAGAGGTTGAGAAACAGAAACAGGTTGTGAGCTTGCAAAACAGGACACAAAACCATTTGCCCCTTGATCTGGCGAAATCTGACACAAACAACACGTTCACGGCAATGAACCAATTCCAGCAGAAGAACAAGAAAAGATCTGTGCCCTCCCCCATACCTGGTGGTGGTCTGACTGGCGTACCTAGAACCACTCCGTCAAATTACGAGGAAATACCGAATGCAGAAAACAATACTAAAAGCCCAATTTTAGACACAACACCACCAGTGCTTAATGAGGAGGACATTGAGCATATAAATGAAGATTACAGGAGTACAGAGGAACTTAACATAGACACCCATTACAACAAACAACTCAACTGGTCCTTTGACCATGCTCAACCTAAGAAAAACCATACTATTTCACTTAGGTCAGTCAAGGACCCAAAACCACAAAACAGGCAGAAGGGAAATGGTCAACTGAGACCGGAAAGGGGAGGAAAACGCACTGCTAGCAACAGAAAAGTCACCAAATCACAACAGAAGGAGGAGCTGGAGAAGAAGAATTTGATTCCAGAGCAGGAAAATTTAAACAAAGAGGATATCATTCAACAAATCAGTGAGAATTTCAAGGACGCTTCTTCAATGGCAGACATTCAGGCCAGCATATCCAATGGCAGCAGCTCTGATTGGAGAGATGCATTCCTGGAGTACGATGACTACACAAATGAAGACAACCAGACTGAGGAAACGAGCGACTCGTTAAACCTCCGTACCACGGATGGAAAATACCGGAGTTACTATATTGCTGCAGTGGAAGTCATGTGGGATTATGGGATAGAAAAAAAGCAGCAGTTCATAAAATCAAAGTAAATTGTCTAATATTTTGCCACGTTTTGTTACGAACAAATTCCATATATCCATTTTTGATGTGGGGTGGGGATCTGGAGCTTATCCCTGGTAGTGGGGGTGGGGGCCACCCTGGATGGGGTGCCAATCGGAGAACAATCTGAGTGAAGAAAAGCACATATAGAAATGTCACTTAGAAGACACATAAAGTTCAGGTTATATTTATCTTTCACTGTGAGGGAAACCCTAGAACAGTCCTCTTCACGTCATATCAGTTCCTCTGTCCCTATAAGGTAGGCCCCTAGTAAATTGTACTTGTGCCCTCATCAACAGGGAGATGCTAAAGGGGAGACGGAAGTATCTGCCAGAGTATAAGAAGGTGGTGTTTCGTGCCTACATTGACCAAGACTTCATGTACCCAGCAACGCGAGGAGAGCTGGAGGAACATCTTGGAATCTTGGGTCCAGTAATTAAAACGGAGATCAACGACCAACTTACAGTGAGCGTGGAACATCTATCTTCCGAATAAACTTCATATATCATTAAGATAGACATTGTTGTCTTCATGTGTGTTTATTGTCCAGACTGAGGGGATATAATATGCTTCTTAGTTGCAAAATAATTTTATGTGTAATGTTTTTTTTTGTTGTCAGGAGGAATTTTTGCATGTGACCTTCCTCTCATCTTTAGGTGACATTTAAGAATCTCGCTTCAAAGCCATTCTCATTCCACCTTCATGGGATCTTTGACCAAAATCAGGGGGAGGAGTACGGGGAAGGCAGTGGAGAGGCTGTCCAGCCGAATGAGATGCGGGTCTATCGCTGGAAGATCACGAAGAGACAAGGACCGTCTGCTAAAGAGTTTGACTGCAAAGCCTGGACCTACTATTCCAACCTCAACATGGCCAGTGTTACAGTCACCCATTCACATCACCTGCACCACATAGAAGCACATGTTCTAAATTAATTATGTGTAACATATTTGGATGGAGTTTCTCTTTTGGAAGATCTTGTCCCAGTTGATAATATAGTGTGTGTATGTGTGTGTCATATTCACGTGAGACAGGAGAGGGATATTAACTCTGGACTCGTTGGTCCCTTGGTTGTCTGCAAGCCCGGCACTCTTCATTCCATTACCAACATCGATGTTAAAGTCCAGGAGTTCCACCTGCTCTTCACCGTATTTGATGAAACCAAGAGCTGGTATTTTGATGAAAACATAAACCGTTTCTGCCTTCCACCCTGCAATTTTAAAAAAAATGATCCCTGGTTTGAATATGGGAACAAATTTGCTGGTAAGACGTGCCGGGTTTAGACACGATGCTATATGCTTATATGGTTAGCCTGATGCTATATGCTATACCATCTCTTTGACGCTTAGTATCACGCCAGCCAAAGTATCATTTTGAACCCTAATTATTTATATGAGTTTTTGGTTATTTTTTTAAGGTATCAACGGCTACATAGCAGAAACTCTTCCTGGCCTGTTGGTGGCACAACATCGACAGGTCCGTTGGCACCTGCTGAATATGGGTGGCAGCGGCGAGTTTCACGCTGTCCATTTCCATGGACTTCCGTTCACCGTGCGCAGTGACCAAGAGCACCGCATGGGTATTTACAGCTTATACCCCGGTGAGTTAGCAGAAACCAAGACAGACATGAGAAGTCATCGTAAAAAGGCCTTTCTGTTAGTGCAGCTGAAAATTATAAAACATAATCCTGTAAATATAATGCCGTTGGTGGGGAGCACTGACGTCTCACACCTCCAGGGCTCAGGGTTCAATTCCCTCCCCAACCGTGTGTGTGAAGTTTGCATGTTCTCTCCATGTTTGAGAGGCTTTCCTTGTGTTATATGCACCAAGGTGAATTTAAGTGTGTGTGTTTATGCCCAACAGCAGTCTGGCTTCCTATACAGGGTGCCTCCTGGAGTAGACTCCTGGTTCACCATGATCATGTATGGATAAGCAGCTGTAGGCAAAGAATGGGTCGTGTACATCATGATAAAATCAGTCTTGGATCTACTAATATACACCGATCGGCCATAACATTATGACCACCCCCTAGAAATAAAACTGCCTCCCCCCCGCAGCCAGGTGGCACACCAATAAAGGTACAAATGAAAAAAGTGATATAAAAGGATTGACACAAGCTAACCAGAAGCAGGTCTACTGATCGCTCCAGGTCACTTTTCCATCCTGGTGAACCAGGTCCACCATTCATAATAAGTCTACCGCGAAGCAACAGGTTGATTCCAGCAGGATAAATCCCTTTGCCGTGTCACTCGGAGTGTGTGCAAATGATTTGAGGAGCATGTCAGCAACTTCAGCCCGACATCCTGGCCACTGTGTTCACCAGTTTTCAGTCTTGTTGAACATCTTTCGATGGACAGGTTCAGCGTTTGGAACCACCAGTGACTGTTAATGCTCTGTGGGAAGCTCTGGTGTCAGTATGATACAGCATCCCTGTGAAAACGTGCAGGGGCTTTAATGAATCAATGCCTTGCCACATAGCTGGAGTATTGATGGCACCAGCATCTGCTAGGGGGGCTGTCTTTGTCAGATTTTCTAAGCTGAAGTCACTCTCATCGTGGTAGACTCTCATCATGAAGGAGTGGACCTGGTTCACCAGGATGGACAAGTGACCTGGAGTGATCAGTAGATCTGCTTCTGGTCAGTATGTGCCTGTCCTTTTATATTCCAATTCTCATTTTTACCTTAATAGGTGCGCCACCTGGCTGAGGGGAAGAGCCAGTTTTTCTGCTAGAGGGTGGTCATAATTTTACGGCTGATCAGTGTGTATCCTAACAACAGTAGAACATTCAGATCAACTGTTGCCAACTTTCTTGACACATTCCTTGCAGCACAAGATCTCCTGAACTTAGTTTAATTTGTGCAGGCAGTTGTGTCCATGCTTTGCTTAGTTGAGTGACAGTGCAGGATAACTGACTTGCTTAAGTCTTTGATGTTATGACTCATACAAGCATAACAGCAGCACCATCCACGAAAAATAGACATCTGGAATTTTGTTGGCTCCTTTCCCCCATCAGGTGTGTTTGGGACAGTGGAAATGAGGCCGGCAATGACCGGTACCTGGATGGTGGAGTGTTCCATTGGAGAACATCAGCTGTCTGGAATGAGGGCCAAGCTGCTGGTCTACAGTCCAGGTACGCAGCTATTGGTTATGATTCTGTCAGCAAAGCTAAGCTGATGCAGAAAATTAGAATTACAGTCCTCTCAGTAAATAGCTCATTTGTGGTGGGCTGTTCATTATAATAAATAGCTGTAATGAAGTTTTGGGCCAAAGGCAAGGTGAGCTGATTTTTTTACACATGGCAGTAGAAACATACTGTAGTTCTCCATTACCAAGTAATAAGGAAAGTACTTGGGGTACTAAATACTAAAACCAGATCATGTAATGTGTACATGCCAAACCTTTCATAGGAGTTTTAGTGTTTGTATGACAACGGGGACGAAGGATGTATTTTCATGAAGTGTTAATCTCACAGAATGTGTTGAGCCGATTGGTATGCGGACAGGGAGGATTACAGATAGCCAAATCACCGACTCTGGACACTACGGTAAGAAGGACTGAAGTTTGTTTGAAGGAATAAAGTGCAAAACACATTAATACAGACAGACTACCCTGGTGATATCCTGCTGGACTGCCTGAGAAGACATTGGACTCATTCAGACAGTCTCTGAATAAGTGTACAAAGTGGCCTTACATCAGACGGTGTTTTTAGTAAAAAAGCCAAAATAATATTCAGATACATAGTTTGTGTTGCTTTTTATGCTGGAAAACACATGTTGCTTGCAATGATTGAACCTTTAGATTTGTTCGGACGGACGTTCGAACTTCTTTGCATCAGCGAAATGAGTGAATGAACGTTTGCATTTTTGCATTACCGGTTAAATTGAAATGAAATTAAATTAAATTAAATTATTGGTTCAAGCTTGGTGGTATGGCACATAAAACATTGAAGTCTCGATCTTGTACACAGTGCACCGTCATTATAATCTATAGTTTTGTGTCACTGTGATTCCGGTTGGATCCTCTAAATTTTTTATCAGATTTCAGATCTTGCTTTGATTGTCTTGGTTCTTGAAGGTAACTGGGAGGCCAGGTTGGCCAGGCTGGAACTGTCTGGCTCAGTCAATGCCTGGAGTGGCCAAGACAAGACATCTTGGATACAGGTACAGTAGCAGTCGGTCTGAAGCACGTAGTATGAGATGTCTCTCATTAAAATAAAAACAAAACTTCAGAGTTTGTGACAGTAATATTGGATTTTCATCTCCTTATGGTACTTGGACCAAAGACACAAAAAGTGGTTTTTCTCCTCAGTTCTTGAAGAGAAATCTCACGCTATCTTGACAGGAAGTCAGTACCTTTGCTGCAGGAAGTACTCTTCTCTGTTCTTAGAGCTAAATGAGATTACTAGTTTTATTAGCTTAGTTAGTTCTCAGATTTAATTATCGATTTTAATAATGCACAAAACATTGGAAATACAGAAACTCTGACCATGTGTATTATACCACAAAAAACTAAATAATTTTATTCATATATACTACGACATATCATAAGTTGCCTAAAAATTGTCCAGCCTAAACAACCTTTGTTCATTTAGGTCGATCTTCAAAGGCCAATGCTGCTCCATAGGATTCGTACACAAGGGGCGAAACATGGCCTCTCTGAGAGTTTCATTGTGACGTTCAACATCTCATACAGTCTAGACAACACACACTGGAAAACGTACAAAGGGAATAGCAGTAAGCCGGCAATGGTCAGTATATCGTAGTAATAATTAAAGTGAACAGTGGCTCCAAAGCCAGCACTCTCTGTTTCAGACAAAATATTTTATTATGAGCCTTGCTTGTAATCAAAAACTGAGGCTGTACGTTCTTGGCTGAAAATGGACCCTGCTTTGACGTGTGCCTTTGTGATCGGCAGCGGACACTGAACTTATGTCGTCCTGTTTAGACATTCACCGGAAACATGGATGGCTCACACATCAAGGAGAACTTCTTTTCTCCACCCATCCTGGGCCGCTACATCAAAATACACCCTATAGTCTTCAGCATCCGCCCTACACTTCGCTTGGAGCTCTACGGCTGTGATCTGAACAGTGAGTAGCCTGCATCGTGCCTGAAGGTCTGGGTCGTAAAACTGAAGATTGACCGCTCAGCTGCACTGCCCCAGTAATGAGCTTTTAAGAATTGTACAGAAAACACCAATCAGTTTAGGCCTTTGAAATGTTTCCCTGTGTAATGTTCAACAGCACTGTAGCTTGTCTACTAATGTCTTGTCAGGCTGCTCAGTGCCCTTGGGGATGGAGAAAATGCTCATCCCAAGCCAGAGCATCAGTGCATCATCTTTCTTACACAAGTTATTCTTGTCCTGGAGCCCTTCTCTTGCCCGACTAAACTTAGAAGGCACTGCTAATGCTTGGAGACCCAAGGTACACCTACACTTTTGATATCATTTTTTTCTACTTGAACTTAAGCCTTCTATCACCTCTTTCATCTGTTTATGTGTGCCATTATTCTCTTGGCAAAATGAAACTGTTCCCTCTTATATGTATATCCATCCATCCATCCATCCATCCATCCACTGTATCTTCACCTGCAGTAATAATATAGGGTCAGTTTTTTACACCACACAATGATTGTGTCTGCTTGTCTTTCTGTTCCCTGTAGGCTAATAACCCTTATGAATGGATCCAAGTGGACTTCACACAGGTGAAGCAGGTGACAGGAGTCGTCACCCAGGGTGCGCGGTCTTTTCTGACCCATATGATGGTCACAGAGTTCACAGTATCCATTAGCAACAACGGTCAGGTCTGGACCAGTGTGCTGGAAGAGGATACGAACACTGAAAAGGTTAAATTGCTGTGTTCTCTTTGGAAAAGGCACACGCGTACACCACGGACTTATAAGCTCATGTTCCCATTCAGAAAGTAACACTTTTAAAAAATGTGTTTGAATCATTCCATTGATTGCTATGTTACACACCTGAAAGATGGCAATTTAAATGATGACTTGCAAAAACAGGACAAAAAATTGAAGCTGCTCTCCATTTCTCTCTAGGTCTTCCAAGGAAATGACAAATATGATGAAGAAACTCTGAACATCTTTGAACCCCCACTGTTTACCAGATACATCCGAATCCACCCTAAAGGCTGGTATAATGAGATTGCTCTGCGTCTGGAGTTCCTAGGCTGTGACACACAGCAGTGACATAAAATCCAAATGGAAAGAGACTAGCACATGTGTCTAAGTCAGGAATACTGAATACTTCAGCAATTTAATAGCTATATTAAGGCTCTGTCCTTTTTATTTTGTGCTTTGCTTTTTAAAATTTACTAACAGGAAATGTGTAGCTTATCATTGTGTACATTTTCCTAAATACAATCTCATGAAATTTGATTTGGGTTTTATGGTTTGTTCACATTTTGTTCCCTTATGACATTGATATTATGATATTACATTTTAACTACATCTGTCTTAATGTTGTAAATGCAGTTTTTACAATCTTTTATGAGAAGTCATATAGTGTTTCACATATATTCAACCAATCGTTTTGGTCATGAAACCGCATGTGGGTATGAACAACTTAAACTGTTTAGTTTTTGGAGATCCTTTATGAACAAATTATAATCACACATTCTATAACACAGTAATCATAACCAATATTTTGTGCCAAATATCACGTTACCCTCACCACTTTCCATGACAATAAATAACGTATCTTCGTGCATATGAAGCCGTGTTGTTATTTCACAAACAGATAACAGCACAAAACTATAAGTCATCTTGTTTATCATAACGAAATCCAGTTTTACCAAATGACTGAGACAGGTTGAGTAACACCCAGCGATGTCAAATCTCAAAAACATTTAATCTACTTTTTTGTCCTGTGAACGCTATGCTTATTTGACTTTCACAAACGTAATGATAGTAGACAGGAGAAATGAAACATTGCTTCCTCAGATTTCCGTGAAATAACTACTGTTCCAAGACAATTTCCCACCATGTTTTAGTATAACTAGGAGAGCCTTGTGGTTCATTTCCTTGAAAGCGGGAAATAACCGTTAAAATAAAAACATTTGTCTATCTGTTTGCCATTCTTCTGCTACAGCAGTCTTGAAAGGTTCACCCGGCAAGGCATCTCTGGTAGGAAAGATTACAGAGTTTGGCAGGCCTTTATCCACTGAAACTATTATATCAACTCTTCAGTAATGTTTTCACAGCTTATCCGCTTCAAATTCTGGAGATGCCTTGAGAACTATTGTTTAGTTGTTTTGTCACTGTGCTGTATTACTGTTGTTTCTTGCAATCCCTGTGGAATTTATTGCTTTGCTATAAAATGAAGTTTCCCTTTGCCTTGATGTCAAGATCTTTATTAACGTTAAATGTGCTGGGCTTGATCTAGAATAAATCATTCTGTTTAATGGTCCTGTTGATGTCTGTAAGCTGGGAGAAACCACTCCTATTTCAGAAATTTTATGACCATCCTGTTTGGTTTGGAGATTGATGAAGACTACAATCTAGGACCAAAAAATATCCTTGGATAAATAAACATTCATGCTTCCTTTAACCTTTCAAAACAGTTTAATTTATCTCCTACACTTTCATTGGCTGTACAAAACATTTTCCTCAGCTAACTTGGATTGGATTTTATGATTAGGTGGCTCCTTTCCTACATCTCACTAAAGTAGACAAAATAGCAAGTGAAATGCAGAGTTCAGCCGTTATGGCTCTGCAGGAGCCAAGTGAGGCATCTCTGGTTGGCTTGTTTGAAGACACCAACCTGTGTGCCATTCAAGCCAGGAGGGTGACCTTCATGCTCAAGGAAATTCAGCTGACTCGCTGCATTTGTGAGGAACACGTATAAATATCAGTGGAAATATTTCTTGTCTCTGACCCAGCTAGGTCATCAATAAACTTTAATAAAAATAACCAGTGTCCAATAACTTAGGCACATCTCTCACCATCCACATCCTTTGCTACAACAGTGTCAGAAATTAACTGCCTGCCTGGAACATTAGTTCTGTTTCTGTAATGCTACAACCAGCCATCACTCAACTGGCATGGTGGTCATTTTTATTTTAATGAAAACAACCACAGTTCCTCATAACTTAGTCCTCCCATTCATACCCTTCACTCTATATTTAAGGGTTATTTTGCTAAATTTGACTCTCAAAGTAAAATTCATCATAATCATAACGCTAATTTACATCAGATTGTTGAGAATAGATATACCATCGGTTCGAAGTAGATAAATTAACAGCAGGGCAATGTTTACTTCGACATTAGCAAAACCTGTGTGGTTTTTCTTGTCTAAATATATAAGGAACTGCACCCTCTCTGAACACGGATATCACTCATTAGGATTTATACTGTCTGGTTTGCTACAGTAGCTGTTTCTCTGTACGTACAGCTGACGCGTGTAACGGAGGCGAGGCTCAGTGTGTGTTTACTTCCAGTCCACCGAGCTTTTGTCGTCATCGTCACACTCTTAAGAAAGAAAAAAAAAAAAACTGGAGTGGTAATTGTGTGTATTTCCGTCGCACAATGTCCGGGTAAAGTCGGACTGGCAGGCTACGGAAGTCTGCATGTTCCCAGCTGAGTTCATAACTATTGCTGTGATGTTTTACTATGTGTTTGACGGTGTAGTTCCGGATAAAATACAACAACTTGAACATTTTCACAGTTTCATTTAAGTGGGATGCCGGGCATTTTAAAAACTTTGCGGGGCTATAACGTGCCCCTATCTCATGGTGACCAAAATAAACGACCACCTCTAACATTCCGTACACCATAAGTCTACTCCTCCACTTTTATATTTCGCAAATACTGTGACTTTTGATGTGACGGACTATTTTGGTAAATAAACGTCTGCTTTCATACGTTTACAAGCAGTCATACCAAAACTGCTTCGTGTACTTCATGAAGGTCTGTAAGTTCAGATGAACGTACGACTGCGGATTGCTTTCGAAATGTTTACGTTGATTCGGATTTATCTTTTCTGTGGAAACGCACAGTTTATATCCTCCTGATCTCATCATGAATTCACCCTTACCTGGTCTCCTTTACACAGTTCAATGACTGCGATCAGGAGGACACCGTGAACTTTAACGTGACTTTTGCCCGCTCCTTATCTACATTTGCCATTGACATCTTTATTCGGTGCGTATAGACTGTAAATCGATACTCCCGACAGATTGCATGGTGTGTTGTCTTATACGTACAAATCCCGTTTTTACTTTTTCCTGTCCGAAAAGAGGAATATATGGCGGGGTATAATATCTGCAGCATACTGGACTGGGCTTATGGTGGGGTCGACCCGAAGTTTGAGGGCAACGGAGGGCCGGAGTGTGCGGCTTTTCTGACACCGAAGCAGCGGGTGCTGGAGAGCATCGCCATCATTGTTATATCTGTCATGGAGATCGCAGTGGCATTACGAAAAATCGGCTTATCCAAAGAACACAAGGACAGATCAAGTGACTGCAAAACCGAACAAGCTGCACTAGGAAATAACCTTTTACTTGTCGTACTTTGTCTGACGTTCGGAGTCGAAGTGGGCTTCAAGTTCGCAACCAAAACCGTAATTTACCTGCTGAACCCCTGTCACATTGTCACCGTGATGCAGGTATGGGAACTCATCTGAACTGTCATTAACTTACTAGAACTATGGGAACTCATCTCAGCTGTCATTAACTTACTAGAACTATGGGAACTCATCTCAGCTGTCATTAACTTACTAGAACTATGGGAACTCATCTCAGCTGTCATTAACTTACTAGAACTATGGGAACTCATCTCAGCTGTCATTAACTTACTAGAACTATGGGAACTCATCTCA
>JAACJT020000002.1:2082091-2118356 GCA_009936485.2 Gymnarchus niloticus | reverse complement strand
AACTATGGGAACTCATCTCAGCTGTCATTAACTTACTAGAACTATGGGAACTCATCTCAGCTGTCATTAACTTACTAAAACTATCGATATATTCAAGTCCACTACCTGCTACTGAATAAATGGTTTGCAGTTGTTTGTTATTTGTATCTTTCAACAATTTTTATATTGCATTTGAAGTTAATTTGTGTTAATGATTTGCTATCTATAACATGAGCCTTCAGCTTGTTATCTAAGTGGGTAATATGTTATGAAATTAACTTAAGTTTAACAGTTTATTAATTTTACACAGAACAAATAAAATGTGATACATTTGAAAGTCAACAAATACCATACTTTAAAGATGTCCTATGTAAATTATACAACATTGTGTTCAGAATTAACATCAGATTTTAGTTAAAACTTATGATTAGATAGGTGAGAGGCGAGCTGTGCTCGATTGTGTGTTTTGTCAGAGATAAACCCTGGCCTGATCATGTGCTGATGCTGGTTGAATGTTCCTGAGGTTGTCTTGTATTCTGGTATTGACTATACTGTACAATTTAATGAGGTTATCCATACAAACATAAACCCATCCATGGATAGGATAATTATCATCAGGTCACAGTTCTTGTTTCTTTAGATTCTTAAAAATGATCCCTAAAGTAATTTTACACTTTCTTCAATTTGATCTCTGTAATGTTGCATAAACTGCAGAAATAACCCAGGTCAGCCTGGTGTGTGAAAACGATGTCAGTTAAGCGGGAGGTCAAAATAAAAAACAAACAGTTTCTGTTTGCAATGTCAACGCATGTCAGTGTCAGGGGTCTGAGTCTCGGTGACTCCTGCTGAGCAGTGTGTAAATTAAATTGATTGATGGCATGGCATGAACACGTCAAATGACAACATAAATGGTTGCCTGAGTTTGGCTGATAACACCTTGTAACACAAATTTTGTTCCTGGATAGCATGTGTTATATCTTAATTGCTTATGTTGTAAAGGTATAGAAGATGGCCGTTATTCCCCTCAGACTTTGCTTTTGTGACCTGGATAATGAAATGTAATTCACTCTCACATATCAGCCTCCCATTACCCAGGTCACAAAAGCAAAGTTTGAAGAGAAAAATAGGTCTTCATTTACTTTAGGCATATGCAATTGGGAAATAAAACTTTCTGCCCAGGAACAAGAAAAAGTAAAAATTTAGTTACATAGTGTAATTCAAAGTGTGAAGCTCAGTAGGGCAGTAAATTCTGCAGAATAAAGTCATAAGGAAGTTGAAATGTTGGGTATAGTAAGAACGGGTAAACAAAATAAGTATATGGATGTGGCATTGTCCTTGTTTGCTTTCTTTTGTTCTGCAGTTTCCCTGGAAAACAGTTCTCTTTGAATCGTTGCTATCCACTGATGGTCTGTTTCCTTTGTTTCTTATGATTGACTGCAGCCCTTGGCTGTTGATCTGTTCGTTTTTTTGTGAAAGGAAGCGGCTGCATGCTGTAATTGCGAGTGAGGAAGGGTGGCTCTTGCAAGGCCTAATAGGCTGGCTGCACATTCATTGGCACACATCCATCAGGTTGTGGAGGAAAAACTGGTGTTTTGAAAATTGCCCGGGCTAACCTGTGAGTGCCTAGTGTAAAACAGGAAAACTCCGGGGGTACATTTTGGCGTCTGTTTTGGTCCCTGAGAGACAGAGAGAGCTTGCCTCATGAGGCTGTATGGAGAGAGAGAGACTTTTGTCCCGCTATAGCTATCTACCGGTTCCTACCTAATTTGAGGGTTTAGCGTTGACTGCAGTGGGAAGCACTTTTTTTGTGAAACGAAGAAGCACAATTCAGCTTTAAGTCGTAAAACCATTAAAATGTCAACAGCTTCACTGGAAAAAACTAGGTCATTTACCTATTTATTTATTTTAAACATATTACTGTACATTTCAGTTCCGTTTAAATGACTGAGAAAATCACGATGACAGTTCTGATATGTTGTGAAGTAATATTTTTGCATGGTAATTATAAAGCATAGCTTTGGCTGGTGTGCCTTTGCTCAATAAATTGAACCCCAGTTTACTGCCGTATTTGTTTTTGTTCTGTTTGGATGTAATCGGATTCAAAGATGGCTGGTATCTGTGTCTGTATTAGGAACAGCCTGTGTACCTGAAAGTGTGTTTAAGTACTGTAGTATATGTTGTGGAAAATACTGCCAGATTTCTTTTCTGTTCCTCCCTTTGTGCACACAGATATTCCTGTTGGCCAGTCCACCATGCAGAACAGCCCGAGTCGTATTCAGGTAAGCCACTGCATTAACATTGCCCTGTCCCAACATTACACACGAGTCCTTCTGTAATTTAAATAGCCATCCCTCGTGACATAATGAATTTGACTCCTTGGCAGTATTTTTATTTGTCGTTGTTGACTGGCACCTAGATAACAGTCGCTGTGGCGGAAAACGCTGTGACTCAGTTTGGAATCTGTAGGTGTGGCCGCTTGAATAGACGGTATCTGTCGAATGCCACCTCAGTGTAAATACTGTTCGAATCGCTGAGACTCGATGTTGTTGAGAATCATCTGCGGCTCTTCCTCGAACAGCCTAGTGACTGTTCTGTGACCCGTGCCTCTTTAACAATGTGTATTAACCTGAGATTTCAGAAAAAATGACAGTGGCCCATGAATGTTTGGTCAGCTGACAGCTGGGAACCTCTCTGCCATTAACTGCGTCACGTAATTATCGTGAGATCAGGTTAATGGTTAGGCTGCCCTTCACACTCAGTCAGGATGAGCAGGAGAGATGAAACCTGCCTATATGTAGTACAACCCGTAACCTTGCAACAACCTGCTACCTAAGAGTACTGCTATCAGCCTTGGAGTGTACGGTTTTACTGTAACAAATTGGCATCCATGAATCTAATGCACGTGATTTTCCAAAAGGTTATTGATGCTTAGACATTGACTGTCCAAATACGATTGATCTGGTTTGTTATTACATGCTTTATTGGAGTTAAGTCTGTGAGAGACCAAGTGCCGAATCTTTATTAACGCAAACCTGGGTGCCTGATTTACTACCTTAATTCTGCTGGGAGTGTTATAAGCATGTTGTATTTTAGTCATTTATGCACTATCTGGACAGGATGGGGTTTATACTGCTCAGCATAGAAGTGTGAGCATTGTTTTAGTGCAGGTCTTCAGGTTTGTATGTGATGGTTTTCTGTAATAATATCAAACTGTTCCCTGATTCCAGTTTGCCAGCACACCTCTCAAGAAATCTAGGCCGTGTCTTGTAAACAAATCTGAAATGTAATTTGTATCATGACTCTTAAAAACAAAAAAAAAGCCTTTATAGTTCCATCGCAGTGTTCAGTCTGATGTCTGTCCATATTGTCGGTCAGCTTTCCTGCGTCGATCGATGAGCATGACCACTTCTCTGCAGGGTCGTTTGAACATGACCACCTCTCTGCATGGCCGTTTGAAAGTGACCGCCTCTCTGCATGGTCATTTGAATGTGACCACCTCTCTGCATAGTCATTTGAATGTGACCACCTCTCTGCATAGTCATTTGAATGTGACCACCTCTCTGCATGGTCGTTTGAATGTGACCCCCTCTCTGCATGGTCATTTGAACGTGACCACCTCTCTGCATAGTCATTTGAATGTGACCACCTCTGCATGGTCATTTCAGGCTTCAGGTGCACATGCTAAACGGACCTCTGCTGGCACTGATCTTCCCTGTCGATAACACCAGGCTGGTGAGTTGCTGGTCGCTTGCCTGGCAGATGCTGGTTTACTCCAGGAGCAGTCTGGATGGCATCAGTTACATGCTCCTCTGGAGGATAGCTGGCAGAGACCCCACACTGTGATGACCAGAGCTGCCACGCAAGCAAGCTTTAATTAGTAGTAGTAATACTAGTAGTAGTACTAATAACAGTAGTACTAGTAATGTTATTATTGTATTCATTATACTGCCTCTGAAACAAGAGGAAAAGTAAGTAAAATATGAGTTGGTGGATGTTGTAAAATGTTGCACATCTTCATAAATATAGATGCTTAAAAGTTTTGCCGTTTAATGAGGGACCCAGGCAGTTGTATTTAGCAGAAGGAGTGGATGTTTAGTAATTAGTAGAGACCGAAATAACTGATTAAATTATGCATGTTTAAATGTTTGCAGGGATATTTTCAGGTTTTCTGATGGTTGGTTGAATCTCTATTTTCAGCAGTCATTTATGCAATGTGGATTCTTGACCAGCTCTCTGTCTTTCAGCTGCCTTTTGAAAAAGAAGTTTATTACATTCAGCATGTCCTGCTGTATCTGATCCCTATTTATCTGCTCAGAAAAGGAGGTAGGTTTATGGTTGGTTATGCGTTCATCACAGCAGTCTGCTTTGCTGGATATTATATAGAAGTTTTAAGATCTTTGTAATTACGGTTAAAGTTATTAGTGTGAGAAATGGCAGCTTCTTCATGCATAATTGCAACATGTTCACTACATTATAAAATACTAGTTTCCACATTTATCTGTTTCAACATTTGGTAAAACCTGACAGTTGAAGCATTTAAAATGGACAAATTAGTTCCCTTATCACTCACAGCCCTGTAACCACAAAGTTGGCTCATTCCAGTGGTCTCAGCTTAACTTCTCATAAGTTTATACACGTGCAGTTCTGCTTTGAACAGCCCTACTATAAGAATGAGACTGAGAAGCCTGGAATTTCAGACATTGCGTTATTTGGGTTCAGTGTTTGTCTCTCTGTTGCATGCAATATAGTTGCTTGTATGTTTTTGTTGCACCGCTGAATAAAAGAATCGTAAAGGAATGACAAAAAAAAGAACTCACTGATTTCATAATGCTATATAGAAATGAATGATTAAAAAGGTGCCTGGAGTGAACAGTAATTCCATAGCGTAAACACAGGTTGCCTGGGTTACCTAAGCAGAGAGTTGTGAACTTTTGGGCACTGTCTTTGGATTTGGTGAAAACTGGCAGGGCAAGACTGCCCCCTAGTGTAGGTGCCATGTCATCTGTAATTAGTAAAGTGCATTTTGCTTACTTTGACCAGATTTCCAGATTATTGTTGTCATAAAATCAAAGATAATAATTAAGATGCACAGTCCCCTGGAGGTCTGACATCAAACAAAGTGTGCTGATGATGGGTGAGGCTCTTCCGTCTTGGTGTTCAGCCAGAGTATATTCGCATCTTACATTGAGTTGGGTTCTTATTCCATATTAGAAATGTGGATAAAAAGGGCACCATTTTCATTGGTTAATGTGGTCATGTGACTGACAGGGACTGTATTTCGTGAAAGATTCTGCTGTTCCTCTGACACAAACCACACACACAGACCCAGTTGTAAATATTCACTCAGTGACCACAACTTTAAGCTTAGTTTGAGATAACAGCTGCAAATCTGGAATAATTTTACCATTTTAACTGGATAATTTGTGAGGTGAAAATGTTGAAAACAGTGTTATGTTACACACCATATAGTTTTGAGTATGGTTTTTGAAGGTGTAGCTGACTAGAAGAATCTACAATATTCAGTGATATCAGCTTGTTAAAGTGATTTTTCAGGCTGATGATAGCCCTGATGGAGCCCTGGGACAAATCCACCCACCTGGGAGGGAGCGGCAAAGCTCTGACCTTCATGGGAATTCATGTAACATCAAATCGTCTTCGTTGCTGCAGGCCATTAATCGAGGGACCGCCTGAAGAGAAATTACTTTTCATGGTCTTACTGCCACATAGCATATGATGAAATGATTCAATGCGCTGCTAGTTTCCAGTTGCTGCTCATTCAAAACCGTTGCAGTTTCATGGCGAAATATAAACTGATAAGGTTGCAAGTGTGGACTAGATGGGCAATAAAAACTTGAGATGAAGACAGTAGATTGATGCCATGTATACTGTATGTGAGTATGTGTTCCCAAGAGAAGCTGCACAGGGTTATAGATCATGGAATAAATAAATATGGGTGCTTGTTTAAAGATACTCATACAGTATGCCTGTGATATGAGAGGACAACATAAAGAAATGCTCTCAGACTGAAAGCAGTGACATCACTGGGCCTGAGTATCACGAACGTGTGAATGAGGTGGATCTGGAGGTCGCATCATCAGCACAGATCATTGCCAGCTGGTTTCCTGACTCTCGCATGTGTTAACTTACGGTCTCATTTATGAGCCGGGCTGGCTGGCTTTGACACGCCCCCTTTCTGCCTTCTCTCCTACAGGGGTGTATAAGCCGGAGCCATTATGGGATGTCTGGTGGGCTGTTCTCTCCGTTGGGATCCTCTTCCTGTATCATTTCACCTTCCTGCAGGCCCTGGGACTGGTAAGGCGTTGCGGTGAAACTGTTGTCGTCGTTTAGCATGGCACGCATTTGCGATTATGCCATCATCCCCTTTGGGCTGTGGCCCGACCCCGGGAAGGTGTTGTTTGTGACGGCACCGCACGTGATGACGTTTGCTGCTGGTTGTGAATAGCAGGCTGTTTAGCGCGCGCGTGGGTGTCACGGGCGTCATCCACACTGCCAGAGCTGGGGTTGCATTCAAACATGCAGCCATGTTGCCTGGGAAATAGTAGCACCCTCTAGGCTAAACTGTGCACGTGTTTAATATCATTTTCATCTTTATTTCCACTGACCCAGATATTGTTCTTTATTTGATTAGGAATACATTAAATTACTCTGTCTCAGGTTATCTCTGTAGCCTGGATTAATTTCTCTGGTTTAAATTAATTTTCACTCACGAAGAAAAGCTACCCATCAAATCACATTTCACCTGACTTTTTTTCACTTGATATTATTTTATTCTCATACCCAATCTGAGACGTTTCTCATTTAAAATGTTACAGCTTATATTTCGCAGGATGTTTGTGAGATTTTCATGAACACAAATATCCATAAATGGACATCAAGCTCTGTGTCCATGGCAGATAGGCTTGAACTTCCAGAAATTTGTGCCGTATAGTCTGATTTCATGTTTTTGCTACCTCTACAGGTAACAGAGGTCAACCTGAACAACATGCTGTGCCCAGCTGTGTCGGACCCTTTCTACGGGCGCTGGTACCGGGTTTGGGCCACTGTCCACCAGAGCTTGCTTATCCTGATGCATGGCAAAGTGCTGACAGCAATCTTCTGCTCCTCAGGATCCACCTACAGACAGCTGATAGACTCAGCGAGATGGCGTAGCAAAAAAATCGACTGAATGGACATTCCCCACCCTTACATTCACTCCAACAACTTTTGGGGGTGGTGTACATGTGTTTTTCTTTTATTATTTATAGATGTGCTCTTCTTCTGGGATCTGTAGAAACCTTTCATTGCCCGTGAAATAGTGCTGAACTTGGCTAGCTAGCCCTTCAACCTTGGTTGTATCAGTTTTTCCTGTCAGGTGTTTCTATGCATCAATGGCAAGAAATCTAATACACTTTCTCAAGAAAGGGCATTTCAATTAAGCATAAGAATAACTTAGCATAGTTCGCGTTCGTATCAAATGTGTTCAGAGCTGTTTAAATATTTCTAAAAAATTCTCTTCAATTTCTTTAAAGGTAATATATTTTATGTAGAAGCCTATAGTCATGGAATCATAATGTATTTGTATAGTTCATTCCTGAAAGTTAGTCTAGCATTTCATATAAATGTTGGTACTTGTACACAGCTAGGCTTGATCTGAACACTACCCAACCAAACAAGGGCATGGCCAGCTCCAGAACATCAGTCAAGGAAGGCACAGTCACACAAACCCATTCCAGTCTGCCGAGAACTGGTTCAAGGCGTTCCTCAAGGGCCCAGTGGTAATATTAGACATGTTTTCCATGGTATCCTTGATTCTAATGTCACTAAGTAATAAGAAAGATGTGACTTTGAAACCCAGAGTCAGTATGATTAATGCACACTGCTTTAACCTAATTGAAACCAGTAAAATAAATGGGAACTGGGAGAAACTGGTCATAAATCAAACGGAACAAATGACATGGTGCTACCTCGCCAAAATGTTATATACTGAGTATGAAAAGGCAATTTTTGTGTGCAATGTTTGAGCATTTTGTTCCAGAGTAACAAACAACATTTTATTTCAGATTTTATTGGATGATTTAAAAGGTAACAATGGTGTTTAACATACAACAGGACTGCCATAGCCATAACTGACATATCCATCTGCACCCCATCTGTGTAAAGAATGTCTTTCCATTCCATCCTTACTGTTATGAAATCCCTGTTTTGAGTGCCATCACACTGGTACAGAGAAGGACAACTGTCATTCGACATGGGAATGGGAATTCAGGGTTGATTTTTTTTTTTTTTTTTTTTTTTTTTTTACGTTATCTGTTGGAATAAACTAAGCATGTAGAAACTAAAACAAATTAAAATGAAAAATCAAACGGTGAGCATTTTGGGCCACACCTGGCAACCCAAAGGCTCGTTGGTCTCCAGTACCTGACAAGCAGGCTGAGACATCTCAACTCAAGTTTAGATTTAGAATATAGAAAAACATTAAAATAATTTAGAAACTAGATCCAAAATTTTCTTTGAAAAGAATAAACTTTGATGTACAAAACAATCTTTTTTTTTTTCAGTTTTCATATTTTCTTACAAAAGTGCCAACATTTATTGTAAGTCTTTTCCCCCGTTACTTATGTGTAACTACCAGTGCGATTGTTAACCAGTGAAGCTGGGTTGATAGTTAAGAAATGACGCATGTTTTTTTCTTTTTTTTTTTCTTAAACATAACGATAAATGCATCTCTTTACATAAAATATCATTGCTGGTCATTAAGAAACATTAATAAACCCATATGTCTAAGAGGCACACTGGGTTTCTGTTTTTCTTAAAAATAATGACAGTGTGGGAAAAATGCACATGCAAGCAGAACATTTACAGTTAACATCATTTAACGTCAAATGAGGTTTCCCAAAGTGCAACAATTTCAACTGACTCAAGCTTTACAAAGAATGGGTCAAACAAAGGAGACAGATGACACGTTTCTCCTGCAATGTGTCTTTTGGGGAGGAGCAGCATTTGAACAAGGCTGGAGGCATCTTTGGTTCCTTCTAACACACAAAGGTAATGGGAGCCCACAGGTTCGAGGCATATCAGTTCAGGAAGAAACAGGGGAGTCAACCCTTGTGTGTGTGTCTCTCTATATATTTTTTTAGTAGAACCAAAATGATAAACCATTCGCACAAGACAGCAGTTTACCTCCAGTGCTATAGTCATTGTTACTTCAGATGGAAACACTACTTCAACAGTGAGCAAAGAGTTTGTCATGCAATTTAATTCTGCTTCAGATTTAACCTGGTTGAACATACATATCTCAAATGCACACCACAAAGGTCTCATTTCTTAGTCTTGACTTACTTATTGGTTTAAATCCATTTCATGTTTTTAGATGCAAAGGCGGCAGATCAAATTACTTAAACTGATGGTTTATTTCAGTCATTTTTGGATAAGAAATCTGTTATGACAACTAAGCACAGGAAACGGTGTCTGGGTGGCAGACCCAGCCTTTAATTCTCCTAGAATGCTTCGCTTTAAAATATTTTACAATTAACCACTTGGTTACTATGCAGAACTGGTCATATAAAACAATTCACAAGAGAATATTTTTCTAATTCAGAGAGATCCCATAAAAAATGTTTTTTAAAAAACATTTTCTTTCAAAGAAAAAAAAATTAAACTCGAGTTACTTGAAATACCATACATTTCTTACCAAGTGGGCGATGCACACATCTACTGTGGTGAATGGCCATAAATCACTGAGAAATACTACTTGGTCTCTAAACATAACTTGAAGAGGGACCCCGGTACTTTGCCTCAATAACTTAGGTTATTTGTCTGACAGGTGTGGTGGATTGAGAGATTTAAATATTGAGCAATTCCTTAGAAGGAACTATGGCATTAATATTCAGAAGGCTGGGAGAAAATCATAAATACCATAATTTTTCTTAGGAACACAAAAGCCCATTTTCAAGTCCATTATACCACACCTCTAAAAGTCTTTCAGTAGCTGTCTCTGAGATTAGACATTGCAAACATACCCCATGATGCATTGCAGTAATAAACAATTTTGCATAAGTGGAAAACAAATTTAATGCACCAAACACAGCTTCACCGGGAGTGTGCTTTAGCTAAAGTTACTGCATTTTGGTAAATTAACACTTTTCTAAATTATATAAAAAATAAAATACGGAAGCCCTTAGAAGCTGCTTAGTGCCAAGGCACTGCAGACAGATGCAATGGTGCATCATTACTTGATTATCTTAATTTGACCTTTCATGACTCTATACTGAGGTGTATAATAGAACCTCATTGAACCTCAAATATCAGATTTCCACTTTTTTACCCTAACTTTGACTAAAGAAAAGCATTCTATTCAAAAGGTCATGAGTCCCAACATGAAGCGCCAGAGCAGAAGTTGACCTACCAGTCCAGGAATTAATGGGAGAGGGGCAGGACAAGATTTGATATCATCATCCTCTCAAAATGTGGGGAATTTTATTATATTACGCTGATAAGAAACATCTATAAAACAGTTCTGCATATATCAAAACAAAAGGTATATGATATGATCTAGAAGTCCGCATGACCAGTCATGTGACCTCTCCTACATGGAGGCCCATTAGCACCAGTTCTAAGATTAACCTTCTGTAATCTTTTGAAGTAACTAGTCAAAGATAAACAATAGTCTTGACTCGTATTCACATACACAACATTGCTTGGGTATGTGCATAGAGTGTACAAACGTATAACCACATAATAATCAGTTTTGCAGCAAAATCATTGTGCGATGTTTTTAAAAAAAAAAAAAAAAAAAAAAAAAAAAAGAATGCCAGAAAAAAACTGCATGGATGTCCTACCTTCATTTCTTACAGGGACAAAATACAGCTATAATAAATAATATAATAACAACAATAATAATAAAAATACACAGAAGAAACAGAACATCTCCTTGTTTCTGAACCGAGAGCAGACGGAACTCGCCGGCACTGACGTGACAGGAAACAAAGTCTAGTTGTCACCACACCCTGTATCACGCTGCCTCACCACACTGAGCACGCTGAAGATTAACGCCCTGCAGCACAACGTAACAGCGAGGCTGTGGCACAACAAGTCACAGTTTAAGAGCTGGATTGTCAGTTACTATTGCCGGGCAATCAAACGGCCAAAGTCCCAGTTCCTGATGACATGGTAGTGTTATACGAGAACAACGGCAGGTCTGTAGAGCTGTGGGGTGCTGTCGTTACTTACTGGTATCTCTTTGGATGGAAACCATCATCGAGAGTCAAAGGAGAGCATCCACAGCAGAAATTTACTGGTCCTAATTTGTCCAATTACTCATTAAAAATGAACTGCAGTTGCATTCCAAAATATGTACTAACATAACCTGCCAATTAGCTCGGGTGCCTTGCCGTGTTTGGACATGAATGACAGGGCCAAATAAATAAACTAATCACATAAATAAATGTAACATTTTGAACTGCATAAATTCTATGTGATGATAAAAGTTCGTGCATTACATGTAACCTTACCTAAGAGGTTTACGAACCAAGCGGTATCATTGGATATTAGACAGATGGAGGGAGTTCATTGTTTTTAATCTGAAATAGGAGTTTTATCATTGCTGTGGATGGAATATTGAATGCCTTTGAAAAGATTTTCTTCAATAAGGGCTAGCGTAGTTCAGAAGACATTTTTTGATTAAGCTTTCCCGCCCTTCAAAACTCCCCATGAAAAGTCATGAACAATGAAACAGGGGAAAATATACTGATACTTCTAACATTTCATTAAAAATCTCTAGTTTGATTCAAAAGATAGCTTACATATATAAAGATGAAAAGCGTCTCTTGATTTTGAGCCAAATGCAGGGGAAATTAATTCCACCATATGATTTTGCATCAGCCCCAGGAAAAGACAAAGCGTCGGTCACGTAGATACGTGACAGGGTCATTTCAGAAGTCACACTGCCAAACTGCCCATCCCACCATTAAACAGACACCAGAACAGGTACTGTGTACTGTTACTGAATATGGCTTTTTTAGTCATTTAACTCACATCCCTGCAACTGTATGCGGCACAAACACGTGGGTGACGGCAGACTAAACACAGATGGACGTTTCATAGCCAACACTCGCACACAGCTGAACGAATGTCATCCTGCAATTGTAGAACATCGTTGTCAACAGGAAACCCAGAGAGGAGGCTGCACATAACCAGCTTTAAATAGAAAAAAATGGAAAAAAAAATACATATTATTAACTAGTACCCAATCAGTTGCTTCTGGCACTTTGACCTGGATTATGCCAATTTGATTATTCCAGTTTTCAAAGCCATCTGCCAGCTACATGTCCCTTCGCCTCCAGCCGGCATGGCTATTTTGATGTGGTACTGTATGGGTCTGAGGTTGGCCCATTCAACCATTAAACCTAAAATGATTGTGCCAGTTTGCCTCAGTTAAAAAGGACATTACCCTCTCATTCATGTGTACCTCACGTTGCCCTGCTATATTAGCAGGACTGAAAGAAAAGCCAGGTCCTTAAACATGGTTTCCTTCTATCCACAGACAAATTAAAGCTTATTAGAACCACTAAAAGAAAAATGACAGATGAAAAATAAAAGTTTAGTTTATTAAAATAACAGAACACATATGCTGCAAAACCTCAAAAACGGAGCAAAAAAACATGGATGATGATTAAATAAATAACCGTAACAAAGTTGTTGTCCTCCGTTGCCATGCCGCTGTTTGCAATGCAGCCCCATGGCAACGGAAACCATCATCATAAAATGGTACAGTAGTAGATGTAGTTGGACCAGGAGGCTGAGGGCTCCCCTGCAACGAGGCCCACAGAGAGGTCCAGTGGCTGGTCATGGGACTCAGTGTCAGGAATAATGGCTGTAGATGGGAAGCGGGTGCCCCATGCCATTTTGGTAGTGTTGGTGCTGCCGGTGGGCGATGTACTCGGCATAGCTCATCGTCATCTTCTCGCTATGATACCTACGGCGGAAGGGGCGAGGTCATGAAGACGACTCCCGGGCCTCTCCTAACAGACCTGCGTTAAGTCTGCCTTACCTGGTCAGTTTAATGGTCTTCCTGAAATCGTTCGTGATGGTTGCTTTGTAGCCTCCCTTCCGCAGTAAGGAATCTATGGTCTGAATGTGGTCCCATCCTGCATGGGAGACAGCGCAGGATCCGTACTCTATGCGACCTCTCTCTGTCTCGCTCTCTCTCACCCTAGATGTGGAGGCAGTGCTGCTTTAGACGTGGTTTTGGCCCGACAGTACAGAGCCGTGTGTTTGGTGGTCACCACTTATTCCTGAGGGTCCCTTGCCCTCCAGCTTTGCTCCTGTGCTCCTGATCCCTCTGCTCCATACCAGGACCACGGGGATTTGGAAAGCACGTCATTAAGAAGGGAACGAGCCACCAAATCAGTCTCAACTGTCTGTGCAGGGCAATGTTCGTTATGCCAGGCTTTAAATGACAACATTCAGAAAAGAGCTTTAATCATTTTGTCCTCTGAAACTAATTTTGCCATAAATAACCATGGATAACATTCCCTAGAAAAGTTTTTGGTACACTTCTAGCATCGTTCATGCGTATCAGCAACCTTGGTGTACATCATTATCAATTTTGCACGTGCACATATCTTGCTCTGCTTTTTTGGGGGGGATTCAGTTCAGTACATTATCATATTATGCCTTGTGCAATATGATCGCTCCAAGCCAGAAGCCTTGGTAAGGAATTGCAGTGCCAATTAAACTAGTTGTTTTCTCAATTTGAATTTTAACAGGACAGTAAGGTCAACAGAACTATTCTTTCTGCTGAAAGAAATGAGGCAATTAATTACTTCCAGAGAGACTGGACTTTCACTCCAAAGTGTCATTCAGGGAATCCACTGCAGTAAGCCATCAGTATTTTATTTGGCCTTCGGGGAAGAAACTAGCCCATTTTATAAGTGTAAGAGAGAGTGAGTGAGAACCAGAGAGAGAGAGAGAGAGAGAGAGAGGGAGAGGGAGAGGGAGATGCACAGATACCATACTTCACAGATCCCAAGTGGAAAATTCTGGCACCAGGACAACACACAGAATTCAAAGTGCATATGCAGAAGAGCAACGCAGATGATAGAGATAAGGAGAAAAAAAAAAAACACCCACACACTCCATTATACAGATAACAAATAACCAAATGCATAGATTAAACTAGCCGACTCGTACTAACAGACGCATTGGGAATATAGAATCTCACCTTGCTCCTTTGCTACCTCTGGAAGGTAGGTAGCACTCCGTTTTGATCCTTTTTCACTAATAAACTCAATTCTGATACCATGTACACCCACCTGTAATACAAAAATAGAACAATAGGTCCCATTAGGTGGTAGGTCTTTGTAAACATACAATCCCGAGGACAGGACTTTAGAAGACACTATTTTACTGGAGATTTTTGTTCACGACGGAAAACGCTCACGCCACGATATGATATCTTCAGGTTCACTATGAACCCACCCTGACTTTTACGACACAACAGGACACAGGGAGGGAATACACCAATCTGATCGCTGGCACCGACTGCAGGGGCGCCCAGGTCACACAAGGACGCGGCGGCTCGCAGAGAAGTACAGCAGCGGCCAAATGAGGTCACTCAGGCGAATAATGCAGAAGGAAAGTGTGAGAAAGACCGTGAGAGAGCGAGACACGGCCACCGGCCATCCCAGAAGAGAGAGTCAGGTGACCGTATCATGTGCTTTCATTAGCGGTGAATTTTGTCGTCTTATCGCTGTTTTGCCGGTAAGCCCAGATAAGAGCTCTTTTTTCAGTTTGCCGAAGTCAAACGGAAGCAATAAAACTTTCGGAGCCACAAACTTCATACTGTTTGCTTTGAAGCATGGGATGGACTGCCATTTTGAGGCAGTGTTATCACGCTGCAGTTAATTGAGTGGGTGGGATGATATGAAAGGGACTCTGTGGGGAGAACCATTCTCTGCATCCCTGCCTTTAATCCACAGGCGATTAGCAGCTTTTTCCTGACTCATCATTAGAATTTATGAAAATGATACATAGAGTAGTGTTTTTTTACTGAGACTAATCTCAAACAACCTTTCACAGGAACAAAGCAATAAAATAAAATAAAATTTAAAAAAAAAGAAGCTAAATTTCATTAAATGTTTATGACTTGTAGATCATTTCACCAAACCTTCACCTACACATTTCTATAGATTCTGCTCAATACGTTGAGGGCAGGAAATGTGAGAACCTCTTTCAGCTTTAAAATATTGTCACACAAACACGCAAATGCACTTTGCTCTTTGTGACGTTTTTATGAACAGCACATTTCCACATTCAAATTACCAGAAAATGACCTTTGATAGCAGAGCAGTATTAAGTGTTTTGATTTCAACGTAGCGAGGTATCCAGTCCGAATCGAGCAGCCATTATATTATGAAAGTACAGTGCGGTAACAAGGATCATTTGCATATTATATGCACTGCATTAACACTCAATGAATCTACTTCTAAAGGTGCTGGTAACACCCACTTGACCCCAGCCATTTCCAAGAACTCAAAGAAAGTTAATTCACCTAGTTGCCAGCAGCCACCCAAATTCCCATGGTACTGCCAGATCATAAATCTGTACACCCTTTAGACAGATGCGTCCGTTTTTAAGCTACACTGAGTCAGCTCCACTTACCTCCCAGTCTAGGTAATCACCAACATCCTCAAAGTTGGTGAGCAAAGACACCGAGCAGAAAAGTCGTGGGAGCTCATCCCTCGTCATGGGGGGAAAGCGGCTGTCTTTAAGGGCACTGCGGAGGCAAGAGCAAAACTACTGATGGGACAAATGAGGCTTCAAAACCCATGGTGGGCAGGAGTATTCTGAACTAACCAATCAATGCTGCTGCTGTAGGTGGGAGTATCCAGAACCACCAATCAATGCTGGTGACAGTGATACTCCCACCCACAATGGGTTCTGAAGCCTTATTCAGCATCAGCATTGATCGGTTACTTCAGGATACTCCCACTCATAACGGATCTTGAAGCTTCATACAAAGAAATCCAGTGCAACTTGTAGAGTCCAGTTCACTCAGCAGCTAAATATTCAGAATAATCTACCCATTTACGCAGTTTTCCTGTACCAATATAAATTCCTTTTTTGTCAAAAATATGTTTTTCCCCACTGAAATGAACTATCATAGAAAAAAACAGAAAGTCTAAGTTTCTTAGACATAGATAACTGACTAAGGCCACATTTTCTTCCAGTGTGAGTTGCCCTCTTTTTAAGTAAACATCCCAGGCTTGAATCTGATTGAATCCTTTGATGGCAACACATTGACCATGCAGGACATGACGAAGGGAATCTTGCAGGCAGGGATTACATAAGTGGCAAACCGCTTCATTTCAGCGCCCATATTCACCAACTGACTGTTCCGATAGGGCCAAGATGATCCAGAGTTTAGGAAGGAATGACTTTTCATTTCCAGAAACACGTGCAATCCTATCCATGGTGTACCCAAGCCTGGCACCCGATGCTTCCTGTTACAGGCTCTGGGTCAACCTCCTCATCCCCTGTGACCCTGACCAGGATAAAGCTACTTCAGATGAAAAAGATTAAAAGATGCCATTTACCCAACATGCAGTGTGCTGTGCTAAAAAAAAGACAGAGTGCTTTTTTTTTTTTTTTTTTTTTTTCCATGCACAGGCAGCCAATCATAACTTTCGCATACTTTCCTTCCTTTGGTCCAGACCACCAACTCTCTACCATTAGTCGAAACATGTTTGGTTCTCGGTTGCGCACACGCTCACTTTCGGTCACAGAAATGCAACCGGAATGAACGAACACGAGCGAAAGCTAGCTGAGCTCATCCGTGGATATCACTATGAGAATGGATACAGCCAAACTTTAAATACATTCAGATGACCAGCAATTCATAGCAAGAGAACAATACAAAGCCAGAAGCGAAAGACCAAAAATCATTCTTTGTGTTGGCAGGGTGAATTATACAACATCATCTTAAGTATGTAATCCTTTATTCCTGGCGGTTTTCCCTCTTCAGCTAGTTCTTACATCTTCTCAAGTATACGGCCAGCCTAGGTGTCAACATACATATGGATGGACATACAGCATACATGCTCGCTACTCAGTGAACCTGCAAAATATGTGAGAAAAACAGAGTATCCTGGAAATCCACAGAAGCATGCGAGCTGAGGCACTGTACCACGTTTGTGAATATATATCATGCATTTAGTTTTATGTAATTTATTTTCAATGATACCCACCCACTTTGACTTTCACTACCTTCATGCAGACACCTCCTGCGTGTGATCGATTACGGTTTCTAAATTGCATTTACGTGTCACATGTTCTCGGCATGCTTCGCCCTGACCCTAACAAGGAAAATTCCTGTGTGCACCAAACATTTGGTGAGTAAGAGAGATCCCGATTCTTATTAGTTCTAACCGCTATTTCTATAACGCATGCTCTAACAGACCATTCACCACAGTGATGCTTTACGTTTTCCAGTTCAAAGCTGGTGGCACGGACACCGCTGCCTGTTGCAAAATGTTACAATTGCTGTCATGTTAAAATTCCACACTTCAGTACAATCCTGCGGGCTTACATAATTATTAATTTATTTATTTTACTCATGTCGGATCTACTAGGAAATTAATGTTTCGCATGGCGCTATTCAGACATTTCTGCCTTTGAAACACTGGTTTTCAGTAAATACTTTGTATTTGAGATGCTGTGGAGTCAAGCAAACTAATCTTTCATACACCTTTCAGAAAAGACCTGACCAGTAGTGCCTTGATTGTACAACCCAAAACAAAGGGTTTCATGTTTGTGCACTACAGGCCTTAATATTCTACAACTCTAACTTGCGAATTTAAAGGATGTTTTCAGTTTACTGAAGTCAGGGAAAGTGGCTAATCAGGTTAATCTTAATTTAGGTGATAGATTCAGGATTTAAAAAGTTTCAAATATTCAGATGCTGCACCACCCGGTCAGCTGTGCTAATGAATCATCACGAGGCTAGCAAACACCTTGGAGTCAACCCTTACCCCAGGACGCCGACTAACCACAGAAATAAATTAAGCCTCTTCCAGCATCATTTGGTTCAGTTCCTGCAAGGCAGACTAATGGAAAACCAGCATGAAGCAACGTTTAAGAAATCACAGACGTGTCTGTCTACGTTGCATTCCAAATTTGTTGCACGCCTGAAAACGAGGGGTGGACGAGGGGGGACTTTCCCCAGCGCCACTGCCGTCCTTTGTCCCACTCTAACCCCCTTCAAAAATCCCACTGCACCCTCCCCATCTCTACCGTTTTTCTCTAACACCCTCCACGTGGAAACTTCTCGAATGTATCTTTTATAAAAGTCGACTGCGTTATTCGACTATACAGCATTGAAAGCTAAAAAAAAACCAAGTGAAGACCTGAGAAAGAGAAATGGAAGAAAGCAGAGGCTCCAAGGCAGCTGGGGCCTCAGACACCCAGAAAGCCTGAACAGCTCTTTGAAGACTTGAGAACTCTCAGCTCCATTGTAGCTGGAGATAATAAGGTGGCTAACTACCTGATCGCGTCTCATAAATGCACAGCGGGACTGAAGGATCAACCCAAGAGGGACGGATTTACACCTGCCGTGGTAAAATGCAGTATCTGTCTGAAGCCATATGCAGATACTGTATACAGTATCTGTTTGAGGGACGAAAAGCACTAAGATTCCAGACATGCGGTCCCCACGGCATCGCAACAATGCAATTCATAAATGACCCAATTCCAGCACCCTTCAGCAGTTCCACTTCCATCAGCTCGGTTGATAAATTATTAAAAGTTATTGAAAGGGTTTAATTAACCGTAGCAACAAGCAAACCATTTTGGTGCACTGCTATAATTTATTACTTTCAAATATAGGTCAGTTTGCCATTTCTAAAATTAATTCACAAAATACGGAGGGACTATATACAAGCAAACATCAGAAACCATGAATCATAACCACATGTGAAAATCAAGCGGGTCAAGGTGGAACATTACGCAGGAGCTCCTGCCAGCACTGAACACAACGTGCTCACAGACGACCGTACTGTTTACGTGCAGTGCCAGAGTACCACACATGAGCACACAGCCGCAAGGAAGCTGTCATCAAAACAGCCACATTCCATTAGGAAAGTGCCAACATCCACAGATTCACAGAAAAAACAATCCCCCTGCCACGGATAAGGCCACGTACTAAAACGTCTGATGGCACAGCATAGATATTTAGTGGGGAAAGTCCCTTATTTTCAAAATAAATCTGTTCAGAAAAGCTCTTCACCAATGCTAACATCTTAAAAGGAGAGTATTGCTTTCAACAGGAATACGCAGCAGTACACCAGGTATAAATTTGAATCAAATTTTAAAAGTATGCATCTTATTGTATGTTGAAAGTCACTGATTCACCCCTGCCAAATATGTAGGCTTCATAACGCAATAAACTGTCCAACAACTGTCCAGATTTGCTTATGCATGAGTGCAAAAGGGCACTGCAAACTCCTCCTACACACACCAGTCGTGCTGCATAAAGAGCTTAGTAAAACAAATTTTCACGTGACACAAATATGCAAATCAAGTCAATATCAGAGACTGAGTAAATCCCAAAAGGATGATATTGCTGAGGCATGAAAGAGGCTAGATACAAACAGATAAAAAAAAATTTTAAATTAAAAAAAAAAAAAATCAATGGTAACAGGAGACTAGATCCCACAGCTCTCAGCAAAATCCCACATAACCTTTGTGAGAAGAAACAGCCCTAAAGCAACAGCAGATGAACTGACTCTGGACTGAATGCAAACCTGGTCAGAATGAGATATTATATAAGAGGTACAACCAGAACTATTTTGGTTCCTCGGCCATTTCAGAAGCGCCTTCAAGGATACCACACTGGTCCAGATGAGCAGATCATCTGGACATCTGACACGATGCCAAGCAAATCAATGTCAAGACAAGACAGGCTGAGTTGATGACTGACATCTTACCTGGTGAGGGTGTACTCCCTGAGTCCTGAGTGTAGGTTCATGGCAGAAAAAGTACCTATACAGCCCCTTAACCGCTTGTCCCGTCCTGTTTTCCACGTGACAAAGAGAGGACTGCAAGGACAACAAGAGAGAAGTACAAAAATTATTTGCAATTTCATCAACCTTTGCTAAAGCGTACTAGCCAGAGCATATATGTAATATGACCAACGTATTCATAGGTTTTGGATAAACTTATGACTAGAATGACTGGGGCAGTCTGTCGTAAAGGTCTTATGAAGACCTAGAGCGTCTAAATACGTTGGTTTTTGGGAAACAGTACCAGCAGGCTCCACGCAAAGTGCAGTAAAAACAAACAGTCCACATGCACGTCTGCAGATCATACTTTTTAGTTTCACCAAAGCAACACTTATGGCTGAATGTGACACGAACATTACCAATGCTCTTCCTGAGATTCAAAGAATCATCACTTTAATTGTCTAGGCAGGCCAGCAGCTTCACTCGATACCCTGAGATTTGAGACTCAGACAGTCACAAAATTTGCCAGCACGCTTCTGAATTTGCCTGCTCTCAAAAATGTAACTCTTCTGAAAGAAATATTCTTCCATGGCCATTCATATTGTATAATATATACAATTTTTAATATAGACACACATACAGAAATCACGGCACAGAAGTCGTAGGCTACCAGTGAAAATTGTTTAAAACTGTTTATTGGGGAATAAGTGCATACTTGCTTAAAATATTACAGCTTCTTTTCATGCATTATATAATAAAAAGAATTTATTTTCTTCTCCAAAACGTTACTGATAACTTGGAGAGCTGGGATGACACAGCTTTGGTTCCCAGACCTCGCCTCAAGGACACCACACCATTGCATTTACAATCATAATCAACTCACTTCATGACCAGCCGATTACCCAAAGCAGGTCCACCGGATGCAAGGGTGTATTGGATTATCTGCAAACGCCAGGGTGACTTAAACTTTAGGAGAGGGTTTGAAATCAGACACATTTTAACAGATACATAAAATCAATTTTAAACCAACAATATTCATATTCTTTAGCAGCATAAAACATTTGCATTGTATTTTTATATAGCGATGCATCAGCTCAAAAGTGCTTCCGCCCTTTATCTTTATGGCGTAGGCTCACAGCTTCTGGGTTTTTCAATCAAGTCTAACCCTGAACTCATCAAAACTTCCCCTGGTGCTCTGTATAGCATACTCCTGTAACGAATCAAGCCATTTTAAATTCAAAACAGAGTGACATTACTTAGCATCCAAAAAATGACAGAGGGAAGGAATAAAGACCTATTTATATGAATAAGCAGCAGGTGCTTGATTAGCACACCATCACAAGAGTGATGCCATCATGCATATAGAAGCGATTAACTGAAATGGACCTTTCGGGAATCATTACTTGTGATTTTATTATAAGTAAAACCAATTTAAAACTCTAGCCATTAACCGAAACACGAAAACAACTCCAGCCTGTGTAAAATGTTTTATTGTGAGCCAAGGCAAATAATACAAGCCAAGTAAAACATTAAGTGGTTTAATCCATTTAAATATGAGCATTTTCAATCACCAAGGTTTAAAGGAGCAGAGGGTCGCAGTTTCCCCAAGTCCTGCTCACCAAGTGTCTAATACATTTCTTATTATTGAATAGAACACCCCTGAGGCGTGACTATACAAACATGCAAGTCTGCCTCTTGAAATGAATGAGGAAAAATCATCATAATAGTAAAAATCTAAAGTCTAATCATTAAATAGATTCACCAGTTTGGAAAGAAGGGGAGGGGGGGGAATTCTTGTCGATTACAATAATTAATAAATAGAATTGATACATCTAGCAAACATTTCAAGCAAATCCAATTTATGAAAAGCTTGGCTGAAATATAAAAGTATTACTACCAGCTTCCAAATCATTATTGAAAGCAGGGGTACACACCGTGTCACATGAAATATAACTGGCTTTCATGGACCGTCAGGCATTCCCGATTTACAACCGCAGAGCAACTCTTCATGTGTGTTAACATGCGCCAGAGCATTTCTCCTAAAGGAACTCCTGATTTCAAAAGGCACCGAGTACAACAGCATCCATTTATCAACTGGAATTTATACAGACAGTCACCCTTTGTGCATTTTTAAACCAAATATATTCAAGAAAACCTGCCTGATCTGACTGAATGCTGTCCTTGTCTTGCTGATATGACCGACTTCACAGCTATGTTGCCAACTCAAACAGTCAGACTTTCATGAATTTCAAAATTCAAGGCTAAATACTGTGACGCCCATTTTTTGTGGTGACTTTTCCAGTTTAGATCATGATGATTGAGAATCAATCCCAGGAGCCAAGAACAATCTGTACTGAAACCCATTCGACTGCACAATGTGACCACAAATATGGAAAGTCACGGTCAACAATCCGGCAAAGCATGAGTTTGGTTATGGGAGAAAATACAGGTGTACCTCTGCTGCCTGGGACGGGTTCCAGCACCCCACACTCAGGATTACTAGGTGGAAGACGGACGCATTGAGAATGGAGCCTTCTGTTCTCACAGCCTTCTCTCATGAGGGGATACAACCCAACTATCTGACTGCAGCAGTTTTCTGGAGAATTTCTATTACATAGACAGGTTTTTTTTTTCCCCTACAAACTCATGTTTTATATTCCATGGTACATGTTGTAACATGGCATAGACTCATTTCAATGTCATTGGTGGTCTTGCTGGGTTATGTAATCCTGTGCAGGGGGCACAGAAATTTACCGGCTGCCGTATTTACGATACTGCGCATAATGAGCTAAACTAGCAGCAAATGCACTTGTGTTACTCCAGGTTAAGCCTGGACGTACTGCTTTCCTTTTGTCTGCAAACTCGTCCTGCTAGCCTCGAACTAACGGGGCAGGAGATGATTTTTGCAGAGACATAGGAAAACAGAAGTAATTGTATGTACAATGGCTGAATGAAGCCTTTTGTAAATAGATAAGTAATTTCAAGCACTGGAAAAGCAAAAAATGCCCAGTAGAATGACGACCTTAATTTTCTGCCATTTGGCACAGAGGATGTCGGTTTGTTACAGTGGACGTGACCTATCTGGGTAAAACCTGTTACCTGGCTGTGATTCATTGTAGAATTACAATTACCCTTTCTCAATGCTCTATTCCATGGTGATGCACACAGCCGTTATGGCAAAACCATGGTGTTCATCTTCCAAACAGCTGCAAATATACAAAGATCGTACATCATCATCATCATCCATCTGTCATACCTGTTAAAAACAAAAAATAAGGGGGCGATTATTTATGGATCGCATGTAAAATGACTGTTTTAAGAGTGAAAGGGTAGTGAGACCAGCTATGTTATATGGGCTGGAGACGGTGGCACTGATAAAAAGACAGGAGGTAGTTAAAGGAGTTAAAGATGTAAAGAGGAGGAGTTAAAAAAGTTAAGATTTGCATTTGGTGTGACGAGGATGGACAGGATTAGGACAGAGTATATTAGAAGGTCAGCTCAGGTTGGACGGTTTGGAGACAAAGCCAGAGAGGCGAGATTGCGTTGGTTTGGACATGTGCAGAGAAGAGATGCTGGGTATATTGGGAGAAGGATGCTGGAGGATGGAGCTGCCAGGCAAGAGGAAAGCCAAAGAGGAGGTTTATGGATGTGGTGAGAGAGGACATGCAGGTGGTTGGTGTGACCGAGTGGGATGTGGAGGACAGGAGGAGATGGTGAAGGTTGACCCGCTGTGGCGACCCCTGATGGGAGCAGCCGAAAGAAAATGATGATGATTTACGAGTATAATTTCAGTTTCTAAAGACGTCTCACAACCCAATCCAGTGCTCAGTTGCCTTATGTTTTCCAAGTTTGCATGTGCTGACTATTCCATCGGTCTGTTATCATTCAAATGGATTTCATGGGAGAAGAGCAGAGCTGAGAGAGGACACAGTGGCTCATTGGTTAGCACAGTTGGCCCCCTGCCTCAAGGATTAGGAGTTCAAATCCCACCTCCACTCTGTGTGTGGAGTTTGCAAGTTTTAACTATGCTTCGTGAGCTTACATCAGCTACTCCGGTTTCCCCCCACAATCCAAAGGTCTAGACTATGGTTTAGTTTGACTGGCATTTCTAAATTGCACACTGGCACCCCACCTAGGGAGGGCTCCAGCCCCCCGTAACCCTACGTAGGATAAGCAGTTTGGAAAATAGATCACTGGAAGTGAGGGCCATTTAATCCCAGTACTAAACTGCACTAAAGTACGACTCAGTACACTAAGCCCAAAGTCTTACCCCTGACTCAAGCCAGAGAGCACATCTTTAATCAGTTGTTCTGTGTTAAGAAGCTAACAATGTCCAAGAAATACTCATGACTTTTGGATCTACTAGTACTAATACAAATGCTCAATTACATTATGGCACAGCTTTTACATCAATACATTTTTAATAATTTATTTTACACGATGCAAGCAAATTTTAAAACACTTTCAAAGCTTAATTCTTACCCTTACCAGCAATGAGCTGATAGCTCAAAGCAAACCTAAGTCAGTGACATCACTGGTGTGTGGAGGTGAAGGCAACTGACAGCCACACATAGGAGACTGACAGCAAGACTCAACTACACAGCCAGCCTGTCAAACACAGGAAAACCCTGAAAATGAGCAAAGAAGCAGGACAGCTGCAAGACGGTGTCAAACAAAACTAAATTTTCAGTAACAGGAGGACTAAAGCACTAAAGTCACTAATGTTGCCCATGGCCAACCTGGAGTCACAGACATGGCCTGCATGGTTATTTGTACACCTCGAACATTCCTCTCCATAGCGGCACCTAGGAGCAGAAAATCTGAGACGTGCAGAGAAACATGTTGCGTACGTCTGAAGAAGCCGCAGTCTCCTTAACAGCCAGACTTTCTGTACTCTTCGGCCTCCCCTTTAAAAATCGATGACGGCCATGTCAATAACACTGTTGCTTCACACCTCCGGCACTGGGGATTTGAACCCATCGCCAACTCTGCTGTGTCCGAGACGTGCGGGTTTCTTCCACGTACTCTGGTGTCTGCCCACAGTCCAGAAACATGCAGTTAGTGTAAGGGGCATTTTCTAAAACCGCTCAGTGTGTGCGGGCGTGTGTGTGTGTGTGTTTGTGCGCACTGCTATGGAACAGCATCCTATGCAAGGTGAACTCAGCCTTTAACAGAAACACAAACAGAAATCAAGCAGTATGCAGTAATAGCTTGAGCTTGTTAGGTGCATAAAAACGCTCACTTTCACAATACCTTAATTTATCCACCTCGCATTAGACAATAAATTATACTGCATCTAAAAATAAAACCTCCATCCATCATCCATATGCTTATCCAGCTCAGGGTGAAGTATACAGCCTGGCATCTATCCCACATAGCATGGGGTGCAGAGCAGGAGCAAACCCTGGACAGAATGTCAGCCCATCGCAGGGAACACACACACACACACACACAGATACTATAGGAAACACAAATATGCTATTAATGTAACCGCATGTCTCCAGACTATAGGAGGAAACTGGTATATCTGGAAAAACAGCAGACAACACAGGGAAAAACGCATGAAAGGCAGAGGGAGGACTCAAACTCCCAGGGTCTCACACTACAACCCACTGCAACACCATTTCACCCTAAAAATAAGATCCTAAATACCAAAAAGTGTCAGTGACCTTTGAACCTTTGCCAGCTAAACATCTTTTCAACTTCAATCCACATCTCTTGTGTTTTTGCTGCAATACAGTACACACAATCAGACTAGTTATGCCCCCTCATTCGGACTAATAAGCAGATTCTCACCCAGAGCTATGAGCAGACCCATCCAGGCATCGAGCAAACACCACCATACCGTTAACATTAATATCGCTATTCTGTTTAAATTATAATCACCATTATCAGTATCGCTGTCATTACCATAGCATCACACCTCTACTCTTCTGTCTTAACTTTGCTAATCCAGTAAGTGCATCACCCTCACCGGCGTTACACAGGTCCAACATATTATACGCCTGTCGTACAACACTGTTTTTAACCATACCTGGAAGTCACTGTCACTTTATACCATTGCTTTTCTTAATATTTGATATGTATATAAAAAAAAGTCTAACTATAAAATACATGTCATCCCTTTGTTGTTTATTTTTTGGAAGGATCACTCGAGAAAATTTCATAATGGCCAGAGGGCTCTTTTTTTTTTTTTTTTTAATTATTTAATCGTTATATCAACTCAGCACAAACTGAATCCAATTAACTAACTCGAGGATAATTCCCACAGGGCACTTTCTGGAAGTGTATTTTTAATACAATTTGTTCATTGTGTTTACTTAACCCACCAAAATAGAAATAGATAAATTACTCGGCACAAAGGGGAACGTGAACAACATCTGCTTCCGGAAGGGTAAATGTTAACAGAACGAACTCCCACAGGCTTGTCAGAAATAGCCAAACAGCCCTACTTTGAAGGGGAACCTTAATGGTGTCACACAAATGTGAAGAGTGAAAGTTGGCATTATAATCAAACCGGGCATGACTCCGTTTACTCTCAACGCATCTTCTTTTAACTTATATTTTCTCTCTTTTGGACCCCTTCAATAAATGATCCCTAGACTATTAGCTAACTGTGAGCAAACCTCAACACAGCAACACCCGTCTCCATTCGAGACCCAAAACGGGCAAAATGTAATGGAAGCGTTCGCGTTTTATGGCAACACTCTCAGCATTCCGTCAGAGTCAGCTGCTAAGCGTATCGTTTTTAAAAAGGCAGATTTCGAAATAAGTTTCGCAGCGTGGAAAATAGGCGGAGGTGAAAAACTATTCTGAGAGGTCATGAGCTAAAAGCAGAGAACAATATTCCCCATTTAACATTTGGCAGAAATGTTATTCTCCATTAAAAAAAAAAAAAAAAAAAAAAGTGTCCTCAAATCAACCAGAGATCAGGGTCATTTTAAAAGCCAGCAGCATCGCAGTGTAATCATGATCATTCTGAAGAAGTCTTCTCCTTGTCCTTGTGACAGAGAGCAGTGTCTTAATAAAAAGATAATCAACTGGTAACCCCCTCCCCCCAAGAAACCAATCAGTTGAATCATTAAAACAGGGTCAAATGTACATCTAAAACTCAAGCATTGCTGATAGATAGCCACAGAAGGCAGTAGAGTCACCGAATGGTGTGTCATAAGACAGACGTGTCATTGAGGTCGAGCACAGTTGTGAAAAATTAATCCACGCAAGGGGCAGAACACGCACACTGCAGAAAAGAAAAATTGAATAAGAGGGCACACTGAAATTTCCATCATGCCGAGACGTCACTGAGGTCTGAAGAGCTCACTTTTTAATACACAACGTCTTCTCTACCATTGTTATGGAATAACCAGGAAGGTACGCAAATGAGACACCGTGTTCTTCGCCACACATAACCTTCCAGTTTATTTTGATGGTTCCTGGCTGCAGCAGAGAACCCACCACTGAGTGTATCAGTGATGAGCACACTTCATGTATCGTGGCTACCCCACAACAGACAAAATTAAAGGGGCTGCGGCCACTGTAGTGTTTACTTGGACTCTAGAACACATCCCTCGTTTGCTACCAAGCCTACAAGAATCATTTCCTCCTTATTCCTTTAAAGTCATTTTTCTCTCTCCCATCTGTGACTTCGGACCAGCTTCTTTCACACACGTGCAATACACACAGTTCCACTCCAAGTTAGGTTAATAAAGTGCGCCTGTTTGCAGGGTAATAATGCAAAGATACTATAAAAATAAAATGACATTAAATACCAAATGGGGACAGCACAGTAAAATTTCCTGCAGAAGTTTTTCCAGGTCTTAAGTGTGCATCTTAAACACATTCTTTATTATGGCGAAAACCCAATCAAAATGTTAGGTCATCTGAATTAAAAACTCTCACAGAGCCTTCTTACTCTTGCATTAAAATTCTTGCGCATAAAATTCCATTAATAGCCAACAGTCCTCACTTTTAACACGGTTAGATTTCTCAATTTCAAAAAAGTTGCAGCCTACAGTATTTTCCCCATAGAAGTTGGCTGCCAAAAAAGGAAATCATGGACATTAAGTTACTTTCTCATAATTTTCAATTCACTTTTTTCTTTTTAAATTAACATAAACAGAGGTGTTTAAAAGGAATTCACTACATTAGTGTGAGTGCTACTGGGCTTCATAATCTGGCTTTGGATTTAATCATCAATTGAATTAACATTGGGCAGGCTGCTTAACGTATTTGGTGGACTGCATGTCTGGGGAACGTCACTAAAGCCTGATCGATAAACAGATGGGTACACAACTGCTTCACGCAATCTTCACTTCCCTCGAGACATAAGACGACTTTAAATGAATATAATTAACACACTTCAGGTAACTATATTAAGTCACCATCGACGTTAATATGAACACGCGTGTAAAAACGTCCTTTAAAAGGTACATGACCTAACAGGCATTCTTGTAGGAAAGGTAAGCGCTGCATATTTGATTACACGCGTGTCATTTTTAAATGTAACAGGCGGCAATAAAAGCTTGATAATCCCCCTACTATCTTTACACGGTTAAACAGTCAGTGTTTCTCAGCTGCTAAGTGGAAACTTAGCTTAACTACCATCAACATGGTGTACTGTACACTTTACACAATCTCGACAAAAATAGGACTGAACCTGACATTTGCTAACTAGGCGACAAAAGGTGCCTAAACCCCTATTTACCTGCAGTTACAGGCAATAACAACCAGCACCATGTTACCATGAGTAATAAATACCCCGTTAGCAATAAATATCCCGGTTATAGGCCACGTGACCATGAGTAATAAATACCCCGTTAGCAATAAATATCCCGGTTATAGGCCACGTGACCATGAGTAACAAATACCCCGTTAGCAATAAATAGCCCGGTTATAGGCCACGTGACCATGAGTAACAAATACCCCGTTAGCAATAAATATCCCGGTTATAGGCCACGTGACCATGAGTAATAAACATCCCGGTTATAGGCCACGTGACCAAGAGTAATAAATACCCCGTTAGCAATAAATATCCCGGTTATAGGCCACGTGACCAAGAGTAATAAATATCCCGGTTATAGGCCACGTGACCAAGAGTAATAAATATCCCGGTTATAGGCCACGTGACCAAGAGTAATAAATACCCCGTTAGTAATAAATATCCCGGTTTCCATCTGATACCCATCACTGCCGGGCAGACACGTGGGAATCATACCGCAGCCAACTGGCTGACTGGATGTAGCTGCTTTTAAGGAGCACCGACACCTCCAGAACGAAAGTTTACCGTACTGATTATGATGGAGTCAGTCAATATAATCGGTCTTCTAGTTCGCAAAGCGAATTATTGCCGCTTTCAGCGTAATGTCTACGACAGCGCCACAAAGTTTTAAGGCTAGGTGGGACGGTGTTCACTTGGAGAGGGACCTTGGCTTTTTCTGTATAATACATGCAGCTTAATTTCGGAGGGACCAAAGGGTCGCAGGGATACAAAACTCAAAATCAGAAACTTTTCAAAACGTTAATAGCCAGATGACAAGTTGTCTTTCCTTCTTATGGGACTCCCCCACAGAGTAGAGTACATACGGTATAAGGGAGGAAATGTCTACTAAAGCGACATTAATTTAACAACTGACAAGATAAGTAGCTCGTAAGACGAAGAGCGATCGGTGGCTCACACAGACATGATTAAAGACACAGATGTGTTATAGTTAGCTGGCTAGCATACTTACTACGGGTCGTTTGTAAACCTAGGTGTCCGGGGTGGCTGGTATCCATACAGATGGCAATAAAGTACGTCGAAGCAGAAGCAGCACATCTCCGCCGAAACGACCATCCTCCGTCCCCCACCAAGTCCTGGGCTGAGATTCGGGGACAGGCCGTTCGTACCGTAGCCCCCCGGAGTTGGGGACATCGAGTTAATGTTGCCGCCGCAGCTGCTCCCGGGACCCCCCAGGCCGTTCGGTCGGCTCACATTTCCCGCCGACACGGCGGAGGGGCCGATCCCCAAGTCCGATCCGCAGTGTCCCGTCCCGGGCATCCCGCTCCCCCCGCTGCCGGGACCCCCTGACCCGGGGGATCCCGACAGCTTCTGCTTCTTCACCCCACAGCACCCGGCCGCCATCTTGGAGCAATCGGCACCGACACACCGCTTCCTTCCCATCGCTGTCACCGCGGGCTGGGCGGGGGGGGAACCGCTGACCAGACGTAGAAATCCCACTGCGTCAAGGCGTCAGGCGGCCGACGCTCCTCCTCCTCCTCCTCCCGTATATGAACAATGTAACAATCGGCGAGCCGCACGTTCTGATCACTTTCACTCCGCAACTACGGCTGGGGGGGTGGGCTTAGACAGGGGAAGCCCACCATCTCCTTACGTTTCAAGGTACAAAACGGACATGTAGAAACCTATAGAGCTTCAGGCATCCAGGTAGCTGTAGGTAGTGGGAAGAAACGGGCAGATCCACAATGCAGATAGCTAATCACGTTCACAGGCGGATCGCTTCATCCAGCAGCGACCACTAGTTTGCAGGTTAACCTATAAACTCTCAGGCTAGTGCGATTACCGTGTGTGTGTGTGTGTGTGTCGGGAATCGCGTTTTGATCTTGAGGACGGACGAACGCCAAGTCAGCTTCACAATGCCGATGTGTCATACATGTCATTTAACGGGCGCCCGAATGACAAGGATGAAGTCCATAACCACAAACGATGCGGAGTCAAATAGGTCTAGGACATGCAGTTTTATTTAAAAATGATTTCTGAATCGTCTGCAGCTTTTACCCGGCGGAGGTTAATTTCTTCGTCAGTGTGTGATTTCGAAGCCGTCAAGTACGGATCACGTAGCAAATATCAGTTCTGGAGTTTACCCTACGCTCAAATAGACGTCTTCGTTCCGCTCCCCTGCACATTCGTAAAACGTTCGGTTCGGCACATCCGAAGCTCCACCGTTCCGACTTGAGTGCTGATACTGGATTTTCCGAAAAGAATCCCCCTCGATCATGCAAAAAAATGTCCCCCTTTTCATCTTCTCATCACTCGGAATGCGTTTCCATGTGAAATCTGGACAAAACGCATGTTACGACCCAGCAGAATCATCTCGGATCCTTGGGTGCCCTATAAGTCAATGGAAAAGCCCCGAAACGAGCCGGCGCCGCTTTAGCTGTAAGCGTAATTCCCATACGATTTCACAAACTGAAGGCCGCCTTCGATCTGCTCCAGTCTCCGATCTTAAAAAAAAAACATATAAGATACAACAAGATTGCGTAATGACAAAAAACTGCCTTGTCCTGGTCCCCCCCACCTGCTACGGCCGAGAAGACTGGCCGTCCTCTGAGCCGAAAAGCCAACAAAACACTAAAGGGGGATGTTTTAATGTGGTTTGTCTGCCACCGACAGAAGAAAGGAACGTTAAAGCTACAGTGCAGCTCTTTTGGGCTGCCTGCATCTGCTCTGAAGTTTTGCAGTCGCAATTCTATGGGCTAAAGGAATGACACAAGTGCAGCTGGAAAGGAAGGCAGATTAGACCCCCGAATATTATTGACCGGGTCGTCTGTGTTACTGCAACAAATAAACGGATTGATCTCATAGGTGCATCTAAGGTCGCTTATTCTTAATGCCTATGTTCAGAACAAAATGAAACAGTGACTCTGATATTTTGCTGTTTTATTTAAATAAAATCCGAATTTTGAATGTGGACTGAATGCAAACTACTTCTCAAAATATACAGGATGTAACAGTTTCATTTCATAATTAAAAAATGACATTTTTGAAGTTTAAATGCCAGATTTAACCAAACCTTGGAGTAGCATGTGAATTATGTGCAGTACTGAGAAACAAACACGAATTTTAATCCAGAAATTCTACGGTAATCAGTTTGGATAAAAATTCCGAGATTATTGATCATTGTATTTGCAAATCAATTCGAGGTCAGATTTTAAGGTTCTAGAGTTATGTGCAAGGGGTAATATGATGGCTCACTGATGGACACGGTTATCTCCAGGGTTGGGGGTTTGAATTCTGTCTCCGCTCTGATTGTATGTAGCTTGCATGTTCTCCTTGTCTTTTGCAGGTTTTCTCCAGATACTCTGGTTTCCTCCCACAGTCCAAGGACATCCAATGTAGGCTAATTGGCATGTGTGGCTGTGCCCGTTGTCTCGGTCTCCAGGGTTCCCCCTGCCTTGTACCCTAAGCTGCCTTGGATAGGCTCCAAGTGACCCTCCAAAGGATAAGCAGTTTGGAAAATGGATGGATGGAAATATGTGCTTAGTTTTCTAGTTCAGTGGAAAAATAACGGCTTATTCTTTACGTAGGAATCCTGCGACTTAAAAAAAATTTTGTGCAAGGATGGCTTGGATAGCACTCTGCATTTTGAGCAACTGCTGAGACTCCTACCACCTATCAGACCCTCAGTAACTGTGCAGACAGAGCGGGGCTCAAGAAAATGAGTCTTCACTTTGGGAGGAGCCTGGATTGTTTATTTAAATTTCTGAATGTCCAGAGGTGCGATGATGATGTGCAATATCTCCAGCTAAACAAAAATAAATGAATAACCGCCCTATACTTTTTTCCTTAAGCAGCTTGCAGACAAATGTCCCACACCCTGTTTCGGAGCCATCTTTTCCTTAACATCGTTTAGCACCAGCAGTCTTGCAGAAATATAATGCAAAAAGTATATACGCAGGGTACACATTGGCTTTAAATGCAACATCAAAAACCTTAAAGTCAATAAAAAAAAATTCCATTATTCAAGAGGAATTCAAACTACAGGAAGGCATTTGACTGTGTTCCTCTAATCTACATGCTGGCTTGCAGCCACATACAAAAATGACAGCATGATAGTAATTTGACATAATTTCCTTTTAGTTCAGTTAGTTACCATTATTACCAAGCTTCTCATTAGGTTATTTTTTCATATCTTTTATAAAGTAGACACGGAGGAATATCCACTTGTATATGACTAAGAGATGTCTCTCAGGGAACATAGTTTAACATCAGAATACCTTTATCTTTGTTTATATGAAGCCATCTAGTCTTTTTTGTGGCTATGCATGATTTCTGTGTTTGGAAATAAAAAATAAGGCATTTTTGTGGCAGTGAAGCAAATTCATTTGGCAACTCGTTCTTGGTGAGAATACAACTTTGATACTGCAAATAATTGCATTTAATTTAGCACATTGATGTTATATTCAGTGGAAATTATAATTACATATTGCATACAGATAAAATGAAAGAATGTAAGAAAGAATAGATAATTAATTTTCTGCTGCAAAGATTTCAGTTGGTCTCTTTCCCCTTGAGTCTTATGTTACTATTTCCACCTTCATGCTCACATCTTTGTGATACTACAGGACCCAACCAAGGGAGCTCTTACCTCTGAGCACTTCATTCTAAAGATTGAAGGACTAATCGGGGCACTCAGCAAAATAGTTATTAGTGCCATGACCTTTAGTAGATGTAGGTGGCAGTCGGAGAGATTCGTGTTCCTCTGAGAGAACGTGAAGAAGCTACAGACTGGATTTTTGATCTGCTGTATCCTGAACCCAGGAAGGAGGATGCTGTTCTCTCCAGCTCTTATTCAAATTCCAATTTGTCATGCACTGCAGGATCTCAATGTAAAGAACCAGCAGTTTGATTATGCCAATGACATGGGGGCGAGGACAGCAGCCACTGCCAAGTAGAAACTGCCGACAGGCATCATAAAACTGGAGCAAGCGCCTCAGTCATGGCGCAGTCTCAGCTTATGGCATTGCTGCAAATATCATAGACCATCCCCAGCTCAAAGGGGTTGATTCTTTATACTCTTAAGCTGACTAGAGGTTGGTCTCTAATAAGGCCCAATAAAGACAAGCAGTGATGGCACTAAATGGGGCTTCAAAGCCTATGGAGGGATTGCAGTATCCCAAACAACCAATCAGCGCTCCTATCTCATTTATCCCATTACTAAAGACAAGAATCTCTAACTGCTAGGTCCAGAGTGCAGTAGACTGATGTCAGATTGCATAGGCCAGAGATGCAGTAACCCTTGAGGAACCCCCATCACTGGTTCTCATCCCTGGAAACCTCCAGGGCACCTAGATAAATGAACATGATACGTTGGAGGAAACTAGATGCTGTTGGACTGATCAAGATCTATAAATAATGTTTCCTCTGATAGGACAAAATGGACAAGGCATGCATTCGTGTACCACTGATTATCTATCCATCTTCCAACCACTTATCCCCCTACACGGTCGCAGGAGGACCATTGATCATTATCACAGGAACGTTAGCTGCAATCTGTATTGCCTCTGTGGCAAGGGTCTCCACTTGTAAGCAGTTTGTTATTATAAGCATGGCTAAACAGAAATTTGTGAGTACAAGGCTGCAGAGTAGTATGGGTGTTTTATCCTCTCATACTGATTCAAATTACCCTCATTGCCTTAATTCCATTTGTGTACACACTACAAAGGCTCCAATCATGTACATAATCCAGTGTAATTGAGGAGGAAAATGAGCACAGACAGACTACCCTTACACCTGGGGGGATGGAGCCAATCCCAGACAGCACTGGACACAAGGCCATGGTACACCCCAGACAGGGGGCTAGCATATGGCTGAATACATACACAATTACACGCCACTGGCAATTTAGAGAAACCAGTCAGCCTCACTGCATGCTTTTGGGTTGTGGGAGGAAATCCACATAACATACAAACCCCCACTCATGAAGGTATGAGCCAATAGCACTACCCAGTGAGCCACTCTGCCACTTCTTTGGTGGCTTGTTTCAGCAAATATTGAAGAAGTCTTGTTGTACCTTCTAATATCAACCGTAAAATGTGTCTGTGTGTGTTTACATACACATTCATACATACTAATGAATTAATTCAATTAGATTCATTAATATTCTGTACTATGTCTGTGCTTATATGACTATGAAATTCTTAGTGAATGTCTGGTTTAAAGGTTTAACGTTTTTTTTTATTTGATTTTATAAACCAGTTTTTGGTCAATCAAAGATTTTGGATAATTAAAACAAAATTTTTGAGGATTAAAGATAAAATGTTTACGAGTTATATTTACATTTTTTTTTTATGTGTCATTGAGCTCTAGGAATATACATGTTACTCCGTTTGTGTGCATGAAATAGGTCTATATATAACACAGACACTGTTTGAAAGCTAAATCACGTCACAATACATTTTGAAGTTCCGTGATATCAGCCTGGAAATTGACGTTACACAGCCATCACCTGTGAGGGGAGAAATACAGCAAGGAAGTCATGTGCTTGACAAGTCCATTCCTTCTATAACGGACTCACTATGCAGTTTGTCACGCTGATTATGTGTTATATTTGGGCAGTTGGTAGCTGTGTTCAACAAATTAATGTTGAAATGGGCTTGTTGTACTACAGGCTGACCACAAAGAGGCGCCAACATACTACTCTTAATGTGGGGTTTTCGGTTTCCGCTGGTGATTGACAGAAAAAAGAAAACATGTTAAAAATATTAATTTATTTCCATATATGTACTAAAATATGGTTTGTCACATCTAACAAGCGTTAATCGTCAGAATCATGGTTCTCTGTTTCAAAATAACACAAGAATGTGGCATAATACCGGTAGTAATATTGATAATGAGGATTATATTAAGTATTACTAACATGACAATACACATTTATAAGTTAGCAGTTAGGTTTAAAAATAGAATTTTGCGGGAAAATGGAATAGGCAATTCTGGTCATTTTATATATGAATTAATCTTTTCTGAAATCTGCACGTTGTAAAATGATTTGCAGTTAATATGCAGACAAATACATGTAGAATTTTATGTAACACACTGTAATCTTACATCACACTAGCTTATTTGTCCACCATTCAGTTTCATTAAACAATTGTAGCAATTTTTGGAGCTACTGTTGTCATCATCACTAACTTTCCTTCACTTCTGCTGAAGGGTTGCACTATTTTTTCAGTTATGATGCCTCAAATTTTCATTGCTTTGTTACACAATAAAAGCCATTTGAGAACTTTGTGTATTTGGAGGGAAAATAACTTCACTGTAATTTCCAGTGGGCAATTACAATAAACCATTTAAGTTTCAGCCTAAATTTTCCACACAACATAGAACACTGGATCATTCGATCCTCTTATCTTGTCCATCCATCATTCATTCTACTGCTTATCCTGAACAGCAAAGTGGGGGGGGGGGGGGGGGGGTTCGGGGGCCCACCCCAGGCAACACCGGGCACGGGGGGGGGGTACACCCCAGAAAGAAGGCCAGGCCGCCACCGGGGACAAACAGTACCCTTATATTC
>JAACJT020000002.1:2067153-2081991 GCA_009936485.2 Gymnarchus niloticus | reverse complement strand
GGGAGTTTTTCCTTGCCACTGTCGCCTTTGGCTTACTCTCTGGGGACTGTGGGCCCAGGACTATGTAAAGCGCTTTGCGACCGTGCTCCGTGTTAAAAGCGCTATATAAATAAAATTGAATTGAATTGAACTGAATTGAATTGAATAAAAGGAGTTGTCCTTGGAGGCCAAGCCTAAGACTGCCTTCACTCCTGGGCAAGAACTGTAGTAGTTCACACTGATGCCCTTTGGACAATGTAATGCCCATGCAATATTGAGTGAGTACTAGCTACCATTTCTCATACGAAATACATAGATTACTTGGATGATCTCCTGGTTTGTGCAGCCTGCGTTGATGGTGCCCTGATTGCTTCGCAAGCCCCTTGTGGGAGGACTGGCCTTTGACTCAAACCCACAGATGTGAGAACTGTTTGCGGTGGAAGGTTATGTTTTGTGGCCGTTTGGCGCTGAGTTACTAGACATGCAGAAAAACCTGTCAAAGTAAAACATTCTCTAACACCAGTGCACATTGCTGAGGTGTACAATTCTTTAAGCTTGGCATCAGAAGATACATCAGGGACTTCCCAACCTTTGCATAAGTTAAAGAAAGGGCAGAGCTTTTCTTGAGATAATACCACTGTCAAGGCCTTTGAGGAGCTGTGACATGCTCTTGTCAGAACCCCAGTCCTAGTCTACACCAATTGTGTTGTCACAGGAGGGGTAGATGGGGAGAAGGTGGTAGGCCATCACAGCTGTCCACCCAGCTGGACCAAAAGAAATTATTATGCAAGTCGGTGTGAGTTGTTGGGAGTAGTGTGGGCCTCTTGCCATTTTCATGCCAACTCTCAGTTCCTCCTGAAAAAGGGTCATGCATCACTCCTCTAACTACTCAAATTCAGTGAACAGAAGGAGCAATTAAATAGGCGGATTGAAGCATTGCAGTTAAATTATCACAAAGTACTGCATGCTAATGCCGATTCCCTATATTGCTGGCCTTGTAAGGAGCTGGACTGCTGATACTTATCATGATTAGAGCGTGAAGACAACCCTCCACCAGGATAGAGAGATCTTCAACCAGCTCTGGGCAACAGCTGAGGTAACAGCAAACTGCTGATCCAGTTCTAGCTAAAGCCCTCAGCCAAAGAAGGTCAACATCCTCCCTGGGAGCGTGTGTCCACCCTAGGGCTCACAGTGAAATAAGTTAGCCCTGAGTGAAGGGGTGTTATATCGGGACTGGACAGAACCAACAAGAAAAGGCATTCACTGGTAAGTGTTGGCACGCCAAACTTTGCAGTCAAGAGCCCTGCAGGCTGTATGTAGGTCTGTAAAGACATTGCAGTGCTTGAGGAGGAAGTTCTTTTGGGTGACTTGTACAGTGACCAGAGGTGAAACATTGTGGCCAAAGTTTCCCAAAGAGTCTATCAGTGTTTGGCTGTCTGTAAGATATGGCCTATTCCCATTAATCCTGAAAGTGATGGGCTGGTGGAAAGGTTTAATTGAAACCTCTCCAACCAACAAGCTATTTTATATCTTCCAAATGCCGCTGGGACTGGCATCGCTATTTTGCAATTGGTGGTGTTTCAGAGGGAACTATGCAATTGAGTAAATTAACCCTTTAGTCCTCCTTCAAAAACAGAAGTGCATAGAGTGGTTAAACAGGAGTATTGGCACCTCCTTTGTTAATGGCTGGACAACGCCTGGGGATTTGCCAGGAGGCAGTTAATAGGTAGGAGAGGGGCTATAATCCTTGCTGCAAAGGGAGGTTCGTTCAACTGGATGGGCTTATCTGGGTTTTTAGACCCCAACAGAAATGAGGTTTGTCACCGGGAGGTGGGAGGGGCTCTAAACTGTGATGGGAAGGCTCTCAGATGTAGTGTACCCCATACAGTTACCTATATGGAGGCCAGTGGTGCTCTATCAGAACCAGCTGTCTCCTTACCAGTCATACCCTTGTGTGTACCAGAGCAACCACCACACCTCAACCACTCCTGAGAATTGAGTTTTCAGCAGCACCTGCTCCAGTAAGACATCAGGAGGAAGAAGTAGCCACCCAAGAGAGCCAAAGACGTAAACTATGATTGTCACATAGACTGCGAAACTTTGTGGTGAATGTCCAGGGTTGTTGAGAACAGCTAACCCTTTGTGTGGGGGCAGTGTAGCGGAAGAGACTGACTGTCCGCAAAGGGTTTCAAGTTACGGAAATCCCAGAATGCCTGATTGTTAAGATTTGCTTATTTGTAAATAATTTTATACTGAATTTTGGTCTTTATTCTCACGTTGGCTAATGCCTGCAGATGCACCCTAGAGCCCTGCTGTTTCTAATTGTATTCCCTTGCCCTTACATGTCAACACATCTGTAACAAGCTATTCTCCCAGGTGTTTCACTGTCGTTTGTTTCGGAAATCCTGCCAGTTCTTTTGAGAACTATAAGTACATGTGTTTTAGTGATGAACTAATAAAATTGTGTTTGTTCCTTTTATCTCAGCTATATTGCTTCTTTGTTACAGTATATTATTGCAGTAAAATAACTGTAACCATAAACACACAAACGGAAACTGAACATGAAACCTCTAGTTTAAAACTGGGGATGTCTTTTGAATTAATTTTATATTTCACCTACACAGAAAATGAAAGGAAACATTTTTATTTCGTATATAGTTAGACAACTCATGATTAAATTTGTATAGTCTCCCAACAGAACGACTTGAGTTCCTTTGGAAAACGACATAGTCATACCAACAGAATAGGCCTATATCGAAATACTTTTTAGTCGCAGCGTGAAGGTGATCGAAACAAATACATTGCAATAATTATTTAATTTCAGTCGATCTAGTTATTCGATATTAATTTGTTTACGTCATGCATATGCATACAATAGTGCTAAATGGTAATTTCTTTGTCGCTCTTATTCTATTTCATGATCTGAACGATTAAAAAATTTCAGGCGCCCGTGCTTCCATACCGACAGGCTCGGGAGGTTTAACACGCCGGCTTCTTCGCTGCGCTCTCGGGATTAATTTCATATTTCATATTTGTCGTCAGCCAATAGCGCGGGACCGCACGGTGACGTCATGGGCTAGGGAACGGCTCCGGGCTCGCGAAGCATCCAGCCTGCCGACAGAGCTGGGTTCGGGTTCGGGGTCAGGAACCGGTTTGACAACAGGATGGCAGTTCTCTATCTGGACTGTGCCTAGGATTTCGGATTGCGGGATGTGCTCCTCAGGGACTGTGATCCAAAGTTTAAAGGCGCAGCCAGAGCATTTTAATATGAATTCCAGGTAAATCACTCGCCCTTTTTGTATCTATGGACGTGGATTATGACGACGGTATTTGCAGTTGCGTCTTTTTTTTTTTTCTTTCTTTCTGTTACATTGTGTCGTGAAAAAGGGAGCTGGATTAGTTGAATCGCGGTGTTTGATCGGCGAAAGAGGGGCGAACATTTAACGCACGCATCAATTGCGTGTTGGTGGGTTCTTAAGTGTTCTTTGTAGGGGGCTCTTCTTTTTCCTTGCATATCATGAACGCATCTTTGTTTATGTTGTGGGAGGCTTGATTGTGGCAATATTATTTTTAAGAGCTGCGATCTGCGTGCCTAGCCGGATTAATAAATGTAATTTAAAAAAAAAGGGATACGTAGGAGAGCGATGGAAGAAGAGAAATGGACTGCTTTTGCCCTTTATTTATCTGGGGGGTGTTAATGGAGGCTGCATCCATACCTTTGTTTCCTGTCGTATGTCTTTATGTGAATTTCGTGGGGAACTTTTAGCGTTTTTATCAAATGCTCTCACTGACGTTTTAGTCTTATTTATTATATGTACAGGACTCAGTGATGTGGCCTGGCGTTTATGCAAGATGAAGCTGAGGCAATTCATAACAGGAGGGGGGATGGGGGTCGGCTTTCTATGGTGGTACCTACCCACGGCGGCCCTCAGATATATGCTGTGTTTGGAGAGTCGGAGGGTCGGTCAGTACATACCTAATTGCCTGTAAACCACTGACCGATCATTTTAGCTTCGGCCGATGATCCGTCTGTGCTCCAGAGCACCTCTTTTCGCCCTGATGACCAGGAAGACGTGCGGCAGTGGAAGGATGGTTGTCGGCTGGGGTTGCTGTGTCATCATCACATTTGAGGCTGTGGCTTCAACGCTTCAACCACCCAATCACCCCCCCGACTGGTCCAATAACATCCATGCCTGGAGCAGTCTTTCTAGCAGTGGTCCCATAGCCCCTCAGCAACCACATTGATACAATCCACCCAACCCCCCATCCTTCTGGACTGAAAAATCACTAAACCAGATGTGTTGCCAAGGAGTTTACATTATTTCTACTCACTTGTTAACTGTCTTTCTCAAAACGTGTCTAATAGGCAGCACATACAAACAAGGGTTGGTATATAGGCAAAACTGTATTTCTACCACCATGGTACACCTGATTGGTTAACAAAATAAGAAAGGACCAATTAAAACTTGTGTGGCTATTTATACGTAGTTTATCTTCTGGTAGACATTTTTGGCCCCGTTTCCATTTTTGCTTAAAAGTTTTTGAATTACAAGGTTGGTGTGACGTATATCTCTGTCAGTCCTGGGATATTCATAACTGACTGTTGATTTGAGATCAGAAGTTGTGCACAGCACAGTGTTTGTAAGGTCCAAACTGAAGATTGACTTTCCTTGATTTGTTGCAACTTGTGATTGGAACATTTGAGTTTCCCGAACATTTACTTATACCCTTGATTTGTTGCAACCTGTGATGTAAACATTTGAGTTTCCAAAGTATTTAATTGTATCCTGAAACAGTTTTGTGTTTCTGGAACTTAAGTCATGATATTTTATTTAACAGCATTAGATCATGTTTAGCTTGTGAACTTACCCTCTCCCACCTACACTTGCATGTTCAAATTTTGTTTTCAGCTTAAAGCTGTACTCAAAAAACTGGACATTTAACTGTTTCAGGTTAAGAGATGCACGTGGAAATTAAAAAAACAAGTTTTTGGCCTTAACTGCTATGTGACATGCAGTTTTATTTTATTTTTTTTGGTACATAAGGCAAAATATAAACACAAAGTTATAAATTTTTATTATTTAACAGCACGAGTTTGGCACAGTGTCTTAGTTCACTCTTGTGTATTTTGGCTATTGGTACCAAAAACAGTTCTATAAGTATGGACAGCTTTCTTGCCCAGGGTGAGGGAGACTGTGTTGCGATTGTCATGCACAGATGTTCAGAAACTGCACAAGGCTCCTCTGTTCCTATCTGTGCATCTTGGCCCCCCTGCTACTGTCAGTATATGGGTGTTTCTGATAAGGTAGACGCCTCCCAGCCAGGAAGAGACCAGGTGGCGTGGGAATTAATTTACTCCGCATGTGCTGAGCTACAGCGGATTGGATTTGTTCCCCTGGTATTACTTGGGTGAGAAATTATCAGATCTCATAACTCTCCTGGAAGAAGCGTCAGTGGATTTATGACTGTTTGGGGTTGTGCCAATTTTCTGGCTGCAAATGACAGCTGAAAACTTGCTTCACCAAGGGTGCAGTCCAGAAAGCAAGCTTAACAAATCCTATAGTCAAACCTGAATTCTGATCTGAAAAAAACTGAAAGCCCGACTTCATGATTCATCAATTTGTCGATTCCCCGAATCTTGAGTTATCAAAATCGGAAATCCTGCTTTCTTGAACGGACCCTAGGTCTAACTAGGAACGCCTCCGAGAGGACCTTGCTGATTGATCACCAGAACAGCCGCATATCTGGGAACTGGGGATGCTAGCAATAAAAAGAGAAAAAAACCTATAAAATTGTAATAAAACATCATAATTAACCACTTAGCTGTATCAGTGCTGTTTAACTGGCCATTTTCATCTCACAGTTAAATTTTCCACAGACTAAGAGGCCAACTTGCATTCACTGAAATCTGCTCGTTCTCGAGTGTCACAGCAAACGCCCCAATGACGGCTCCACCTTTTTCTGCAAATGAAAAGACAGACAACAGCTGTTTGCCAGGGTTATGTGTGGTTAGCTGTTTTAGCAGCGTGACCTTCATCAAATATCAAAGTCTGCCTAACACCGCACACTTTGATATTTGAAGCTATAATGCCGATTCGTGATATAGATTATTTGCTTACACTTCATTTGTTGTCTTCCCACCCTTAAAATGCTCATGTGTAACATTTCTATGAAATAAAGATGCATGCGGAACTTTGTTTGGTGTACAGGTTTGAAAACTCGCTGTTATGATTCTGTCTGTTGTCCTCGCTCTGAATCTCAGTGAGGCCTGCAGGACTTAATTAAATATTTTAAGTACAATAGGTTTAATTGAATGGCTCAGACAGGGAATAATGCTAGTATAGTTTAATATGATTAATTGAAATTTATTGTGCTGTATGAAAGTAAACAATTTTTTCTGTGTCTGAAAAGGGTCATTGATTTCAGAAAATATGCTCATCCATCATGTTACGTACCTGAACTTTCTCCATAGTATGTTTATGTTGTACTGAAGTCATGATAAATCTGTAGTGGTTTGCACAAAACTAAAGATCTAGGGAAGGAGGACAGAATTCAGTTGTTTATGTGTTGGTTTGTCCCAGTCTCAGTCATTAGCCACTGTCCCTGTGTCATTAATGTAAACACCTCTGTTTTGTCACAGAGATTATAATAAATTGGCATCATGCATCCCTGAGCTCCGTGGCTGCCTGATAGCATCAGTCTTGATTTCAGTACATTTAAACTCCACTCAGAGCAAAACATGCCTTAGCGATTAGGGTTTTTTGCTGACGTGCTATGCGTATTTTTACTGCAGCTATTTGTTTTAGTGAGGCCTGACTGAGGTATCACAGGCAGGTTATGCGAACTGCAGCTCTCCTAACATTTATTTTGTTTTAATTTGTGCCTTTCCTTTGTTTAAATGCTATGCCATGTTGTCTTAAAATGCTGATAGTTTTAAAACAGAAGTGTGGCGCCGTGTGACTTGGTCCGTCATCTGCGGACCGTGATCATGTGAGGCTTTCTTGATCCACAAGTAATTCCTGAAATAAAGTAATCTGATTCTCCAGAGCTACGACTGAATTGACAGTAGAAGGGTGTCCGTGGGCATGAACCGCCGAGCGACGGGCGAGTGGTCCCAGCATACATGCAATAAATTGGTTATTAAGATAGTAGATTCTGTACTTTTATGACATCTTATATAGCCATTGAGTAGAATGGGCTATGAAACGTGAATTTCCGTTTTCACGGTAAATTGTTATTCATTTTCATGTATTTTTAACTTGATTTAATTTGAATGCATTGCAGTTAGAATCCGCAGCTACCTCTACTTTCGTCTAAATTAAGATTAAGCTATCGAACATTGGTACTCTTCTGCTGAGGCACTCCTGCTGCCTTTCTGACACCCCATCTCCGTCTTTCTGTGTACGGTACCCATGCTCTGTGTAGTGTTCAGGCAGCCCGGCCTGATCCTTCCGCGGTCACACCGGGCCCGGCCTGATCCTTCCGCGGTCGCCCAGGGAGACGGCTGGCGACGCTCCTCTGCTACCCTTAAGTGCATTCCGGCCTGCTGCAGGTTTCCTTCTCTCTTGTAGGAATGCAGAAGTGGAAAGCTGCTGTCAGCGAGCTCTGATCGTGTTAAATTGAGAAGTCTCTTTACTCAATGTCGATGCTCGATCGCTTCCCTTTTCCATTCTGTGTTTTAAGTACATGTCGCTGACCAGTACGTTAATGGAGCCTTCAACTAATGGACTGTCATAGATGTGCAACCATGACAGGTCTGTATTTTAATGTTTAATTTTGATGGTGATGCATTGATTCTACTGAAACATTTTTCTTTTAGGGTTAAATGGTATTCACTGATATGAGCAACTTTCAAAGCTTTGACTGATCGCTCCTTTTTACCGATATCTATACATTGACGTGCTGCATTAAAAACTTAAACCAGTACTAAAATACATTTATGACTAATTTTGACAATATGGTCATTGCTATTAGACTTGTTTTCACTAACCCGATCATCAGTGCGAAGTCCGTTATGTGTATTGCCAAAACAAGCCTTTTTTATACGATGTTAAATGTAAAAGGCAGGCTGGAGAGTGAGAGGTCATTCTAAGAAGGGTACAGCCCCGTCTGTGAGTCCTTCCTTCCCCATCAGTGATTTAAACAGGTCAGCATTTGATGCTTAATACCAGCCGGATAAGGAACTTCTGCCTGAAGTGGTTGCCACGATGCCATCATTGAGGTTAGTCAATGGGCATCAATACCATGGAATGAAGTGTGTGAGGCGATATAATGTGTTGACATGCAGAAAAGATGATTTTATCTGTAGCCTATGATACTGACAGTGACTTGCTGATTGACAGGTGAAAGGACAAATCACACCAAGAGCAGACCTTTCAGGGAATAAATAAAATGCTGTTATTTTTTATTTAAAAAAAACTTTATATCCATGTTTGTTCGTGTATGATTCTGACACAACCATGCTTATTAAAGCTAACATATCTGTTTCATGAGAGTATGTTTTGCAAAATTACATTCCTAACAATGATTGCGTAAAATCAAAAAATAATCTATTCTATGGATTAAAAAAATCTTTTGCTATCTTGTAAATTGTCACCGTCCATGATGGCAGTGTAAATACCTTACCATCAAACATTTTTTTTTCATTACCATGGATGGAGGTACATACATCCCAGTTAATGTGGTCATGCTGTCTGCTGTGATCATATTTGATGTGAATCATGCTACACCAGTGCATTCTGGGAACTGATATCAGCAAAGGTGAATATCATGTCCTTTCAGCACGAATTTCATTCTCTGAGTATTAAAGTAATGATAAAACAGCCAGCACCACACCTACGTGTAAATCAGTTTTAATTTGTCATTCCACGATATTTAAATAATTTATTTTGCAGGATAGTTTTTTGAAATGCAGATTCAGTTCATTTTGGATGGAATGCAGTTACACAGATTTACAGTGTTTTTTTCATATAAATGCACATGTATATTCATTAACGCCAGTGTTTTCCTAACACCAAGTTCAATTAAATGAAAACGTCTCATTTTAAGTTTTAAGACTGATGTGAGTCACCAGCCAAATCTGGATTTCTCATCTTTTTGACGTGCTGTCAGAGAATTATACTTTCTTTGGAAACTCATGTTTTTTTTTTTTTTTTTAATAAAATCCAAAACCTAGAGAAGAATATGGATTCCACATGTTTTTTGTCTGGCGAGAGAAGAGCTGTAACGTGCAGAAGACATTAGTGAATTTTTGAGTTGGCCGTCCGATATCAGTAACTCCCAGGCAGACCCTTCGTAATGAGCTCTGAGCTCTGCCTTGTGCCACGCTAAGCATGCAAGGTGCTTGATAGCGTTATTCCCCTTGAGTTCGTTCGTTATCTTCAAGGCTTTGCTGGACAGAAGTAGGGCGGTGGGATTGACGCTTGTGGAGATAAAAACCCAGGAGATGAAGCTGATGTAAGCTCAACAGGGTGAGAGACAGGAGTCATGCAATTCAGGGGCAGCTATGAAAAGGCCCCTATCTTGAATCTCAAATGCAAACTTCAGAGAAAATTCACACATGGCGATTCTACATTTTCCTAGTAGCTGCTATGTTCATTTACAGAATTCCTCATAAGATCTCCATATGCTCAGTGTACATGGTCAACAGCATCCTTCCATCTTTCCAAAGAAGAATACTTCTGTTTCTATGAAATAAAACTTGGGGTTACCGACTATCAAGTGGCTTAATGGGGCAGTGGTCCAAAGACATTGCCATTAGTACAAGCTCAAAAACCCGCAAATGAAAACATGAAAGCACAGAGACTGTATATTTCAGATAGAGGAAAGGCCCTACAAGCAGAGCCAATTTCCTTCTATGTGTGAGTGTACCTGACTGATAAAGTGATTCTGACATAGAGACTGAGCATAAACAGTTAAATGTGAAACTGTGGTTTCGTATGGAGCTCAGAAGCAGTGGTGCTGCCTGAGATTCACCGCATTAATATAGCTTACCTCTGTTAATGCTAACGGTTTCTAAGAAGAATGATGAAATGAAGAAAAATGAGCTCAAAAAGTTACAATTCTCTATCTCGATCTCTTTAAAGAAATCATCTTTGGAAGAATATAGCGGGCTACTTTTGTTGGTTTTGGAGAGCTCATCTTATTTGATACATGAGCTGATAAATGGGCTTTGATTTCCCGTCAGAGCTGCTTCTGCTATTTAGCATAAAATGAACTTCAAGAAGGAAGGGAGGAAACAGAGAAGTGAGCCTGGTTGGTAGAACTTGTGACCCAGTCAGAGCAAAGGTGTTCAACTAATTTAAAAATATTACAGTTACTGTTTTTTGTGGTGAGCTAACTTAATAGAACAGAGGAGCAAGCATATTTGGTGGTGTAAATTAGCTCATGGTTGTAACAATATAGAATGACTGTTATTGTTCTTGTCTTTTGAAGTAACCCTTTCTGTACCTGTATTTCAAGTGATCACTTTCTATGTCCTTTCAGGGAAATGAAGGGACTTCCCTCAATACCCAGATAAGTCAGTTAAGATGAAAGTGAGACATGTCTTCTGTTGGCATGTTGAGTCACATGTGTGATGTTTCAGGGCTTCCAGAATGGATGTCAGTTTTGCAAGTCAGACTTAAAAATGTCTGCCGTTTGCAGTGTTGGGCATTTCAGTAGCTGGAGTGGTGTACTGACAATCGTACATAGTTTTGTTTTTGTGGACCGTTGTAAATATAGTTACAGTTTTTTAATGAGACGACCTCCTCGATGACCTTCCTTTCTGAGATCTGCTTCAGTCCGTTATGTCAACCCCCAGTTATGCCGTCTGATTCTTGGTGAAATGTCTAAATGTCCTGATGCTAAGAAGCTGTGTCACTACAGAGGAGGCTCGCAATAGTGATATTGTGTAAATGCCCTGTATATCCGACTTTGCCGGTATCCAGGATCTTTAGAGGAAACATTACGTCTCTGGCACCAGTTAAGCAGGCATCATCAGCTCTGTCATTTTATGAATCCACTGAAAATATTCTTTCCTCAAGCAGTCCCCAGGTTACGGCCAGCCTCTAATAGTAAGGATGTGTTGACTATGCCTTCAAGGCTCCGTCTGGGGTAGCTTGGTGTTCAGTATAGTATAGCTGATTGAGGAACATTTTAAGGTAAACAGTCAGTTTGGAGTTAGCATTATACACTATGGTGGTGTTGGGGATTTAGAACATGTGAGAAATGGTGACCATTGAAGTTGTTTTTTGCTTACTCTGTTTAGTGTTCTGAGCACCTTAAGCTCAGACCGGCATTTATACTATCTCTCTCTGATAAGGCAAAAAAAAAAAAAAAAATCCATCATTTTCTCAGAGGATGACTGGGGATGGTGGCAAATCTGGGCTGTAGGCTTGATTCATGCCCCCAGCTCTGTGTGTGTGTGTGTGTGTGTGTGTGTGTGTGTGTTGCACGCTTGTTCTCTCTGCCATCTTGCCGGTTTCATTCAGGATATGCAGTCAGGTGAATCGGCGTTTCTAAATTGCCTAGTGAGTCAGTACCCTGTGATGGACACTGATTGTTGAGTATGCCAAACGAAGGCTCATTTCCTCATTTATTTTGAAGTCAGGTGCTTTCTCTCCAAGATGTCTGTCAGACAGTAGCTTCTCCTTCTCACGATTTCAAGTTAGGAAGACTGTCAGACTGCAAGATAATACTGGTTAAGGATTAGAGAATTGCAGTTGTATAACGAAAGTTTAATGTTCCATTAAAGATGAAGACAGGGTGATCTGCGCCTGTCCTAAGCCAAGCCTTGGAACATACAGTGAAATTTGTAGTGTATCACTGTGCGAAAAAAAGCATGCATCAAAGAAGAAACTGTGTTTCACTGTTCTGAAGGGAAATTTCAGGTGTCAAAATAAACAGCTACACTGGGTATTTATTGAACTGGTCTTGCCTGCTCAAAAGCTGGGGGGGTGGGCTGTGATTCAGATATGAGCTTATATTTTTTTTTTTTCAAGCCCGTTGTGTTGCTCTGCTCTCAAGGCTAGTTCTGTATTCACAGTGGAGCTTTCAGGCAGGGAGACCTCCTGCCACTATTTTCTCTAGGCCTGAAGTTCTGATCCTGGTGCACCATTCCACGGGCTCTCTGCCCTCATAGGGAGCGACATGGTATCAAAACATTCCCTCAGTAACATCACAGGAACGGTAGCAGTGGGGGCGGAATTATGTCGGGTAATTCTAGCTAGCTGTATTCATGATTCCATGTCCCGTGCTCTCCACTGTTTCTGATCTCATTTCCTACCTGTGAAATTGCAGTACACGTTGAAGAGTATAGACAAAGGTGACTCATCTTCTAATTCACTTCCCTTGCTGTTAGATAGACTGACATTGCAGGGCTGTAGCTAGAAATTCTGCGCCCCTGAAAGAGTATCGTGGAGGTGCCCAAATGTGTATGGCTTTGTGCAATACATAGCCTGGCATGTATTTTTAGGTGCTCCCTCCAGCTGTGGGCCCCTAGAATCATCACCACCAGAGAAACTGCAGCACTATGGGTAAACCCTGCAAGGAAGGGTTCTGCAAAAGCTCCTTCAAATGACCTGTCTGCCGCCATCTTCTTTCTCCTCTTCCTCCTCACCCAGGACCGTGTGAGTGCAGCTGAAGATGTCTGATAGTGCTGACGTTGAAGAGAAGCCACCAGCCCCGCCCCTGAGAATGAACAGTAGCAACAGAGACTCCTCAGCCGTGAATCACAGCTCCAAACCTCTCCCGATGGCTCCAGAAGAGAAGAACCGGAAAGCCCGCTTGCGATCCATCTTTCCGGGGGGCGACAAGAGTAAGCCCGCTTGTCCGTCTGCCGTTATGACCACTATGACTACACCTCCCCTCCCGTTTAAAAGTAGACGCTTTTATAACAAGCAGAAGAACATACCATTCCGAATGAAAGATCCTTCTGATCAGAATAGGCATGTTGCAATCAGTTTTTTTAAGGTCCCTTAGTATCTGTTTTGAATTGGCAAAATTTTTTCCTCATGTTAAGCCCTTAGCAAGTAAGGTCGTCCTGATTAAGAACGGCTGATATTACAGCTGACCACCTCGAAACCGTATTCTTTGTTTTCCTTGGCTGAAAGCCTCCTCTGTCTTTTTTTCCCCCAGTTGGACCCATCGTAGGGTTCTGTATCAGAAAAGCTTTTAAGAAAGCAAAAAAAAAAAAACTTTAGGTCGAAGGTTTGAGAGTGAAAAACAGGCACCTCTAAGTATGGCTAGGCAGAGAGATATGACCATTTACACGTTATTGGATAAAGAGCTGAGATCATTTTTGCACCTTCTGTTGATCTGTGTTTTGCAGCCAACAAGAAGAAGGAGAAGGAACGTCCTGAGATCTCCCTGCCGTCCGACTTCGAGCACACAATTCACGTCGGCTTTGACGCCGTGACGGGGGAGTTCACCGTAAGTAAACGGATGAACGAGACACCTGTAAGGCAGCGTGCTGTAGTCAGCCGCGTGGCTCCCTACAGTGCTCAAGTTTCTTAGTCCTGTTCAGAACTTCTGTATGACACTCTGAATCCATTCTGTCAAAACCAGTGATTTATAATTAGATAAAAAGGCCATGCGAATTGACGTACCCAACTAGCGCATGAAATTAAGATCTCCATGGCGAAATGGCTGACAGCTAATCTCATTTGTGTTTGACTGTTTGGGGATACACAAACGAAATAAAAAAAAATTGAAAGGCCCTGATTTGTGGAATTTCAGCATATGGAATAAACTTCTCTGAGATGAAAGACAGCTCGCTTACCCCCCCCCCCCCCGTGCCTTTTCATAATCGTGGAGCTAATTTTCCAAGCGCCGTGTGGCAAATTTCCATGATGCACAGCCATAATCATGAATTTTGTGCTATCTCGGCTGTCGTGGTGTATTTGCATCGGTTCCAAATAGCGTCACATTTAAGTTCATCTTGGCGATACAAAAGGGTTCATTACATCACATACCGAAAAGAGGACCCGAGATAAGCAGGTTCTAGCCGGCAGAACGCAGCCATGTCTTCCCAGCCAGAGAGCATGTTTCGATCCTTCTCAAGGGGATTCCGGAACAATGGGCCCGACTCCTGCAGACTTCCAACATCACCAAGCTGGAGCAGAAGAAGAACCCACAGGCAGTGCTGGACGTGCTGAAGTTCTATGACTCCAAAGAGACGGTCAGCAACCAGAAATACATGAGCTTTACATCTGGAGGTGAGTGAGGCTGCCTCGTCCAAATGCGGGTACGGACCGGACCTAGATCAGTGACGATTAATATCTCATAATAACATTACATTCTGTCACATGGCTGGAAGCGTTTGACCGAGTGAAATTTATAAACGGAAACTGTCAACACCTTAAATCAACAGATAAAAGACAAATATATAGTAACACGACCCATTGCTTACCGTTCTAAAGTTTGTTTGTTTTGCAGAGTTTATCCCCTTCTGCATTGCCCTTAGATATTAGCTTCTGGCCTTGAATTTATCGTCAGATTTTTGTGTTTGTTTTTCAGACAAATCAGCGCATGGTTACATAGCACCTAACACTCTGGTAAGTGTACGTTTCCGAGATTTTGGTTTTACATTTGACTATAAATAGTTACAGCAGCACTGCAAGGGTAATAATTAATGCAATGCTGCTAGGGCCTTGCTGGGATGGAGAGAAAGGTGCTAACAAATTAGCTTATTCTTTGGAGAACATTTGGTCCTCCACCCAGCCACTCTTTTATTATGTGACAAAACTGCTTTGTTTTTAGAAACAGTGAACCCCCCCCCCCCCCCAAAAAAAAAAAAAAAATAAAAAATAATGAACAGTACACTGCAGAATGTCATAGAAGGTGCAACCCAGACAACAAAGTCGAAAAAAAAAACGGATA
>JAACJT020000002.1:2045695-2065296 GCA_009936485.2 Gymnarchus niloticus | reverse complement strand
TTCAATATCTTACCTTTACGATACTAGGCACAAGTTGATCAACTTCGGAAAAAGAAAAAACAAAACCCCCCCCCCCCCACCAAAAAAAAAAAAAAAATACTGAATATCGAACAGTACAATGCAGAATGTTCATGAAGGTGCATCCCAGACAACAGAGTCGAGAAAATGCACTGATGTTTCGGAGACAGAAATCGGTTTGATCTGCGGCAGCAACAACTGTAATGTGTTTTTAGGTGTCCAAAAAAATGCAAGCCGAATATTTTCCTTGTTACTCAGATGTTTTGTTTCATTAGCTGTCTTCAGACAAAACGAGCGTAGACACCTTACACCAAGAGCAGAAGCAGATGTTTCCCATCGCTGCTGTTTTTGAGTGAAAGGACGCACTAAGTGTCATCTGTACATGACTTATAGCAAGTGAACGTCTGTGATAAAGCACCAGAGCACTTTCTGCAGACATAACAAAGGCTCTGTCTTTGGTTTATATTTGCTTGTAACACACTCACCGTGTTAAGGGTGTGCCGCTGCTGTCAAACTTAATGATTAATTAATACCCCCAGAATTACGGGGCTCACCTTGACATCTATACTGATATCCCATAAACCCTACCCTGGCAGTAAAGGTCATTTACATGCATAAAATCAGATTTTTCGATTTGAGTTATTTTTCCTACTATTGTGTATGTATTATGCTTGCCAGAACGAAGTAAGTCTTGATTGACTGGATTTATTGTTATAGTATTTTACACTGACGAGTTCTTTATTAAGGCTCTAGGCCTTCCTTGACCCTGAACCAGATACACAGTTGGATGGATGCATGGATGGATGGATGGTTGAAGTTCAATATTATGTGTTAAATTTCAGATTCCCTAGTGAAGTCTGAGACAAATAGTGTTTATTCTTGTCCCTTTCTAATTCATTCTGTTTTGGTTACTCTTTCGTAAAGGCTGTCCAGCTTCGTCCGTTGTTAGAATGCTTTTCATTCACATAAATATAAATTATGACCATTCCTTAGTAAAGCTTTGTCAAGAGAGGTACAGTTAACATCAAAGTTTGTTTTGTTTTCATTTTCTTTATTTGCATTGTTGAACGATTTTCATTCTGTCGGATATTACCCTGGTAGGTAGGGTTCGGAACCTGAAATCCACTACATCCCCATCAGGACAGCGAAGGACGCTGAACACTTTCAAGGGAATCGGTCCTATAGGAAACGCTTAACGGTGTTCACTGTGCCGGTGTGTGCTGAGTAAATCCTCCCCGTTCTTAACCTATTCAGAAACGTCTCCTGTCTGAACCAGCTCTCAGCGTTAGAGCCTGCAGCGCGGTACCTGACAAGGTAATTCCTCACGCGGTTTACGAACGCTCTGCGCGGAAGTGCCGGCAAGACACCCATAGTTTCATCGCTATGCGTAGAGTTTCTAGAAGGACACGGTTCGTTGTAGCGTTCTTTGCTGAAATGCTGCAAGGCGCTAAAAGCCAATGCCTTCCAAATGATGTTGAGCTGAGGACAAAAGATAAGGAGAATGTTCTCCGTTATATCAGTGGGGTTAGCACTTTCTTATGCTGAAATATGGTGGGAAAATACTAAAAACTATGAAGAATTCATGTAATGTTTCTTATAAAAAGGCCAGTTGCAAAGTATAACAGGCATGATGAACTGAAGAGTTCACTACTTCATACTTTTAGCTTTAGTTTTAACTCTTAATATATCAAGTAGTATTGCCACCCCCATCCAGAGGTGCAGTTAGAAAATTAGATGAGAGAAACTTGTAATGGATGAAAAAGTGCAACTAACATAATGTTACTTGAAATAAATGTGACTCAAATATAACATTATCTGAGTCAGTGGGCTTCACTACTGTGTGCTACCTGGACAGGCCACCAGGTGGCAAGCATTGTAGTTGACCTCTGTGACTTGGGTTGAATGATTGAGGAGCATTTCTTTTCAGTGGAGCAGGACATGGGATTTTGAAGATCACTTAGGATTCTTATCATTGTGCTGCATTATCTATGCCTTTTGTGGGGGATGAGTGAACGTAACCTATTCCAAGAGGCGTAAAACCTTCAGAACCTTTTCTGCAGAGTTCTGTTCAACGCATTTTTAGATACTCGGCGAAATCTCAGACGCACTGGCATCCTATACCACCGGATCTGTAAGTTGGGACTGAGAAGCATTATGGACTCTATACAGAGACAACCCAATTTGGCGTCTGGCTCTGTCAGGTTTTAACCGGCTTTATTCCTACCTAAAGACGTGTGTGTACACTGCTCTGCAGGATGTGCACATCTGCTTATGGATTCCTTGCACGCTGGCTGATGTCAGATCAGAGACTGCTGCCAGATTTGAGTCATGTATGTCGTACTGCAACTACCTATTCTGCATACATGCTGTACACTGTTTTTTTTTTTTTTTTTTCTTTTTAGTTTTTGTCTACAGTCTGTACACAGCAAATGTTTTGACGCTGATTATTTTATTATTATTTTTTTGAATACCTGCTGATGCTAGGTATGGCAAACCAGGAGTACAAATAGCTAGCTTTGTCATTTATGACGCTCTCCTTACAGAAAAAATTCCCTCCCAGGTTTTGAGTAATTAAAGCATTTGACGTCTCTTCCCTGACGTGTAAGAGGATTTCTGATGTGCCCTGGAAGCGGCGGAAATAAGGAGAGAATTTGTTTAATGTAGCTGTTTGGAAGGATGTCTCAGTCTGTGGCCTACATCATTTGGAGGGCCTGCCTGGCCGTCAGCTTGCCAGCTCTGGGCTTTTCTCTGCACCCCGCCGGTCTCAACGGGCACGCTTCCCAATCTGACCCCACACACAGCCCCCAGGAGCCCAGGCATCGAGCCCTGGGTTCGTGCTCCGAGCTCCCGGCTGTTGCTCCTGGAAGGCCGTGCGTGGATTCAGTGCTGCTTCAGCAGGTCCTGTGCTCCTATGCCCCTGGCTGCTGTGTCACTTCACGCCCTCCCACCCCCCCAGCCCACCCTTTGCAGCTTCGCTTCAGTTGAACACGGCTTTTGCGCCCTTTAAACCGGAATGTGACCTGGCCAGGTGTAAGTCTGTGTGTAATCTTCATATGTAATAGGAGACTTAATGTGGAGTGTCCTTTCCTAAAAAGATGTTGGCTATCCTTTTCACTCTCAAGGTAAGATGCTGTATAGTGGGTGGGTCGAGTGCTTGTGGTTATGTCCTCCAGCTGCTGGACAGCTGGTCAGTCAGGTGACTATGGGAGACAGGAAGTAAGCGGCGATGCACAGAGAAGAATGTAAAAAAAAAAACCCAAAAATTAATCTAGTAGTACTGATTCTGTAGTTGTCAATCTAATAACACTGAATAAGAATAAAGGAGTAAAATAAAGTCAATCAAGAATAATAACCATGAAGTGATAACACTGTAACACAGATTTTGTTCCTGGATAGCATGTGTTATATCTTAATTGCTTATGTTGTAAAGGTATAGAAAATGGCCGTTATTCCCCTCAGACTTTGCTTTTGTGACCTGGATAATGAAATGTAATTCACTCTCACATATCAGCCTCCCATTACCCAGGTCACAAAAGCAAAGTTTGATGAGAAAAATAGGTCTTTTTCATTTACTTTAGGCATATGCAATTGGGAAATAACACTGTCTGCCCAGGAACAAGAAAAAGTAAAATGTTTGTTGCACAGGGTAAATCACAGATTACATTATATTAATTTCTTCCTTTCCATAAGTGACTTTTAGTTGTAGTGTCTTAACTGATGCGCTTCCCTCCTGACGTTTGAAGGTTACCATTACTGCTTCTGTGATAGCTTTTAAAAAGTAGCTACAGTAGCTGTTCAAAGTTTTACTCTGAATCTCAGGGTCAAGTATCTTAGATGGATGACTAACATATTAAGATTCTTTGTGGAACGATTATTTGATTATTTTGAGAAAAATATTTAAATATAATTTTATCCTCTTTAAAATTCCAACTATTTATTACTATGCAAATGTCTTAGGAAAAGAAAACAATGTTTTAAGTTATATTTGTGTAAAACTGACTTAATGTCTGTTGAAGTGTGTCAGTTTACATATTTCATAAGATCTCAAGTCACTGCTCAGACTTTGCAGTTACTATTCAATATATCCATATATTTGTTGAAGGCAGCTACAAGTACACCTTTTTTGGCCAATCAGTATCTCATAAAGTGAGTTAACTAATTTACTTCACTAGTTAAGTGAGTTGGTGGTGAAATTAACCAAAAACATGGAACGGCTGGAATCTCTGAAGGGGAGGTTTGGGAACCAAAGCTGTGTACTTCTATCCATCCAACCAGACATCAGAGAGATTTTGGAGAACTGACTAAATTCTAGTAACTTTTTATTCTATTTCTACTTATTTGCATATACTCTAATGTCAAATTATGTTTTTTCAGACCAAATATACACATACTATCCAGATAAGTGGTCTAAAACATTTTCCTTGTCTGCCTAAGACTTCTGCGCAGTGCTGTACTTTCTGAATTGGATATCTTAGCGTTACTGTGTTGTCCTTATTAATTTAGTGCGTCACGTCCTTGAAATAATCTTTGGCTGTAAACAGATGTAACGCTGAGTGTTGGAAGGAGTTCTTAGTTACTGTAGTGCCAGGACGAGGTCAAGGTGAGTCCTACATTTCCTAGGGCTTCAGCGCCAGCTTTTTCCCAGGCTGCCTGAGTGCTTTTGCAGTTCCCGCTTTCAGTGTTTCAGCATCTCCACAGGACCCGGGGCTGCTCTCCCAGGTGTGGAGAGCGCCCCCTGGGGACAATACGGTCACCAGGTCACTCCTCTCGTGTGTGATCATCCCACCCCACTTCTCTCGCAGGGAACCAAGCCGGTGTCCGAGCCCCCGCTGGCTCCCCCAGTGTCCGAGGAGGAAGAGGAAGAGGAGGAAGAAGAGGACGAAGATGAGGAAGACGACGACGACGACGAGCCGCCTCCTGCTATCGCACCTCGACCGGAGCACACCAAGTCTGTAAGGATGGCTCTTGCGAATCAGCGTACATCGTGTGTGTTCGTCAGCCTCTGTAAGGGCGTGAGAGAGTGTAAAGAATGCTGATGAAGTGCTAATAACCTGTGCAGCTTGTAAAAATGCTAATAAGCTGCTGGCTAATGCATGTTCTTAGGCACAGCTAATGAGCCACAAAGGAATCATGGGGTTTATTTACTGCGCTTGGCAAAGACTCCTGTCACAGCATAGCAGGCTGGGAAACTCCAAATGAGACCAGCTAGAGAAATTAAAATCACCATCCTACTACTGTTTACCCTTGTAGTGCAGTCATAACACAAATCCATATTTTGGGCGTAGACCCTCACTATGCGAAAGTCACTCTGTCCGGCACATAAAAATAACACCAGTTTTTGATTTAATAACTTCTTGGTCTTGTTGGTGGTTATTTGGGGACAGCATTTTTGCTGATGGATATTAAATGGGCAAGTGTGCCAGTAGGTTTTGGGGTTTATACCTCATTTTGTTGCTTTGATGATGCAGCACTCTGAAATTCCATGTGCTTCTGAGCTATAAAACCTGCCATTAAGATAGAGGAGTAGCCTTCACCTGTGTAATTGGGGGGTGGAATGGTTTACCAGGTGGGAGGGGGCATGTCCTTGTCCTGTTTATAATATCCCTCAATCCATCTTCCAGCTGGAAGGAGGGGGCCTGGAACCTGTCCGAGGCAGCACAAGGGAGAAGTACACCTTGGTTGGGATGCCAGTGTGTCTCAAAGCACAGACTTACTCATATGCTATGACCATTTTGGAAGTTCCACTTCACCTCACTTTAGATTGCTAGAGGAATACCATTTAAATTTTTCACACAGCAGAGTTTGGGTCCAAGCCCCCCAGTTTGAGACGGTGGTGTTACTCACTAAATCACTGCGACATCATCTTCTGATGTTACCCACGTCAGCAAAAAGTCACCTGCTTTGTCTTCCAAATTTATGCTAAATCGCTTTCACATAGCAATTCAGAATGACCATTTTTTACAGTTAGTAGTTGTACTTTTGTGCTTGGGTTAACATATTACCAGCCTCCCTCATTTGCATACTAATGAATTCTTCTCACGTTCTGGAGAGGGTGACGCAGTGATCGAATTGCTTAGGTGTAACGGCGGCATTTTGTCACACAACTGATATTCTGCCCCCACAGATCTACACACGTTCGGTCATGGAACCAGCGGCCCCTCCCGCACCCGTGAAGGAGGTCGTCATCTCACCGGAGTCCACACCCCCCAAGACCACAGCCAGCAGCCTGTACCGTCACACGGACCGGCAAAAGAAGAAATCCAAGATGACCGATGAGGAGATCCTGGAGCGACTGAGTGAGTTTCCTGTATCTAGTGATGGGACAAATGTGGGTGGCTGGAAGTCTGAAGCCTCATTTAGCACCAGCGTTGATTCGTTAGTTCTTGATATTCCTGCCCACCACGGGATTTGAAGCCTCATTTAACAGCAGCATTGATTGGTTAGTTCAGGATACTCCCGCCTACCACGGGTTTTGAAGCCTCATTTGTCCGATCACTATCGGTTTCTGCTCCACTGACGGCCAACTGCTGTTTTCTCTCGTACTGATTCCAGGAACCATCGTGAGTGTGGGGGATCCCAAGAAGAAATACACACGGTTCGAGAAAATAGGACAAGGGTATGTCAGTGTCCATTGACTTACAGCAAAGTTGTCGCTGTCTCTCTCACTCGGTCTCCGTCTTTCATTATGTCACTGTTTGTCCCTATTATTGTCACACTGACTGTGTGGAATTGTTAAGCTACTGTCACGCTAAGCAGGCGGCAAAGGCAGCTGAAGCTATATAACTCTTGATCTGGGTGTAAAGTGATGAATCCTGCCTTGGTGGCTGCTGCAAGGGTGAGGTTTGCTTGCGGTTCTCCTGCCGCTGCCTCGCAGGTCTGATTCGAATTATGTGACATCATCAGATCTGCAGTCTTTTTGCACACAGCTTGGTGGAACATGTGGTTTGTCTCCTTTGTAATCCGAGGAAAATAATCAGCCGGCATTACTTAAAATTCTTAACAGAGCCATATTCTCATTTTCCGAAATGAGGGCTCGCATTCTCTTAATGCCTTCAGTTGAGTGCTCACATGCTATTTCCTATTTATCAATCTTCTAAATGCTTATCCTTGTCAGGGTCACGGGGGGGGCACAAGGCCAAGGTACGCCCTGGATGGGATGTCAAATACCCTCACACACTCGCAAACACAATCATACACTGCAAACGATCAGGAGACACCAGTTAGCCAGACTGCATGTCTTTGTACTGCAGAAGGAAACCGGAGCTGCCATTTCATATATGAAATTAATATGAAAGCTTCCTGTTAATCATGTGACAAAGCAGGTTTGACTGAAATCCCTTGATATGGAATATGAACATCCAGGGTCTGTGTCACAATTTGGTCATAGAACATGTCTTCAAGAAACTTAAAATGGACATAGAATCAGAGTTGAGTATCAAGTTAACTATAGCAGAGAAAAATGATAGACCTGCACTATGATTGATATTAACTGGTATTATACTATATACTGTACTATATATTATACAATAAATTACTTATTTAAAGGCAGCTTGTAATGCATTTACTGGGTATTATAAAGGCTCCTCATTCAAGGGTGAGGAACTTTAGAACGTAGGCAACCTGAGAGAGACGCTTCATGAGAGAATATTTGAGATGTGGGCAGTGGGTATCACTGGGGCCTCCAGAGTTGAGGGTTCGAATCCTCACCTGTTCTCCACTTGTGTTTGCATGTTCTTCCAGTGTTGTGCAGGTTTCCTACGGCTAAATGTTGTTTCTGAATTTCCTGTTGTGTGTGTGTGTGTGTGTGTGTGTGTGTGTGTGTGTGTGTGTGTGAGTCCTGTAATGGACTGGCACCCCGTCTTGTACTGTACCCCAGCCTTGTGCCTGTTGCCGCCTGAGATAGGCTCCAGGTCCCTTCATTGACCCGATACTGTATAAGATGGAAGGACAGATATTTGGACTGGCAGAAGTTCAGTCAGCAGTGGACTGTGAAATTTGTGTTCTCAGTGATGAAGAAGCATTATTGTGGAAATGGCCAAGTTCAATGTGTTGGCTTTCTGATCCAGGTGCTGGATTGGCTGAGCTCACTTGATTTATTGGGGACTGATGGCAGGGTGAACTACACATCATTCCATATGTGCTTTGATCGTTGATTTTTTTGGAAATGTATAGCTCTGCTGCATATGCCTGACAGACAGGGCATGGTGATGGAGGAGTATGAAAAAAAAAATCAATGAAATACCTCCATGCATTGCATGTACTTTATTATTTCGTGTATAAACAAAAAGGATTCCTTTGATCAAGGGTCTACTGAAGCCAAAGGTGAAAACGTGGTTACCATTGCAACCCGTTGTAAATAGAAGCAGTCTGATATAGTGAACAACACTGCCATCTAGTGAACTTACTGTATTATTCCACCCATCTAGCCGTCTTTCATGCATTTACCCAAGTCCATGTTGGGGCATGACATGTCCCCTTTCCTTATTTGATAACACATCCATCCATCTTTTAACCGCTTATCCTGGCCAGGGTCACAGTGGGGCCTAAAGACAGCTAGCAGCAGAGAGCACAAGGAAGGGTTCCCTTGTGGACGAGAGGCCCGTTTGTCATATTACTGATTTATCATTTTTTAGTATTTTTTTTTTCACTGTCATTCTGGGTTGCATCCATATGCTTTTCAGCTTCCAGACATGTTTTATGTGGTCTTTCATGTTGTGTACAGTACCAGTCAAAAGTTTTTGCACATTTTCCACATTTTCAATGTTACTCACATAGTTTTCACAAAAAATTCTAGACAATATTGTATATGTAAATGTTGTGATTTCTCTTTGCAAACCACGAAGTTCAACTCCAGCCCAAAGGAGATTTATGAATACTATAACATAATAAACTTAATAAACGTAATAAACCGTAATAACCATAAACCATGCCCCAGGAATGTTGGAATGAACTTACAAAGCAATATTTAACGTCCCTTGAAAGCACGTCTCGAATTTGCTCTGCTGTTGTAGCTGCTAGAGGAGGCTACTTTGATGAACCAAAGATATGACCAATTTTCTTTCTCGTGGATGTCTTATTTTTAGCAATGAATATCTACTGTCTGGAATTTTGTGTGAAAATTATGTGATTAACACGGATAATGTAGAAAATCTTAGTATGTGCAAAAACTTTTGACTGGTAGTGTATTTTCCTTGTGTTCTAAAAAACCGAGCTTAATTTCCAAAGTGAACTGGCCGATCTCTCGTTTTTGTCCCCTAGAGCATCTGGTGTCGTGTACACAGCCATCGACGTCGCCACTGGACAGGAGGTAACTAATTACATGAAAAAAAATGCACACGGAACAAACAGCAATGAGCCTGTATTGGTTTCCTTAGTTAGGATAAGACTCCAGTGTATTAAGTCACGTATTAACGTTTACATTTGACTTTGGTTCAAAGTGACATACAAGTAAGGGGATATTTACATGTATAATGGAGCAGATCTTCCCAGTTCTGTACTTTGCACGGTATCTAAGATGGTTCTCAGCTGAAGAACCTGATGCTGGAGCGCTCATTGCCACTAAATTATAGAACTGTAGGAACCAGAAGAACGGCTTGTGTGCTCAGCTTCACCCGGGGGATGTGAATTATTAAATCCCGATTTAGGTTCCAGTAGGCCTTAATAATTAAAAGCAAATAAAAGTAAATTGAAACTTGCGGTGGCGTGATCTTCGAGGTGGCCTCCAGAGATGAAGTCTGACCCGGGTCACCGACCTTGTCCCAAACCTCACCAGCGCTTTGCATTATTGTTTGTCCCTGTTGCTTTAATTTGGTAAGATCGATTCACTACTTTTATTGGGATGTTTCGGTTTGTGCTAAATAAAACCAAAGAATTACTCTGACCTTCGCTCCTCGGAGTGCAGACCCTGGACCAGACAGGGTGACGTTGTGCATCGCGTCTCCTCTGTAGGAGAGCCAATTGCCGCAGCTAGAGGAGTGAAAGGTGTTGATGATCCTAAGGACCCACGGCTGGACGGGGCCCCCAGACTATCTGCTGCACACAGCTGTATATATTTGGGAGCCCAGAACAACATTCTTTCAGTAGGCCCAGAATTCGTAGCTACTACCCTGGGATAGCCTCCTTTGATGTCCCTATAATCGGCATGTGTAATGGAAGCTTTGACAAACGACGAGTACAGAATAAGGCTACTGTGTCACAGCCTCGTGTTTTTGTCAGGAACTAGACACAGGGTGCAGCGTACTTATATCGACATGATCACTTGACCCAAATTTTCCCTGGGCCACAGCATTAACAAATATTCTCTTTGGGCACCAAGAGCTATTAATGTGGTGGCATGTACAGGGATATTCATTTCCAGTAAGACAATTTCAGTTTCAAAGACGTCTTTTTACAACCTCTCTCACCCTCTTCATTTTGAAACGAAATGCAAAAAACAATCGTCTCAATTTGTGAAAGCAGAATGTGGGAACGAGGAAGTGAGAGATTGTCAGGGGTTCCTAGCAGCAGTCTCCCATGTGTCTCTCCCACTTCCTGTTTTTACAAACTTACACACATTTACATATTTTTCCAGCTACACTGGAATCAGGATAGGTTAAGAGTGAGCTCCCATCCCCCATCTCTCTCTCTATCTTTCTCTCTCTCCCACACTCTCCATCACTTTCTCCCCTTTTCTCTCCCTCTCTTTCTCCCCCTCTCCATCTTTCTCTTTCTCCCTTCCTCTCTCTCTCCCTCCCTCTCACTCTCTGTCCATCTCTATCTCTCTCCCTCTCGCACTCTCTCAGGTGGCAGTCAAACAGATGAACTTACAGCAGCAGCCCAAAAAGGAGCTGATTATCAATGAGATCCTGGTGATGAGGGAAAATAAAAACTCCAACATCGTCAACTACCTGGACAGGTTTGGCTTCTCGCTCCCCACTCAAACACAGGCAAAAAGTGCCCTTTGCTGAGCTGTGGTTTACCAGTAACAAAGACGACAAAAACAACAACACAAATCAGCAAAATTAGCCACTGAAGTTTCTGAGCCATATGATGGGGTTGTTAAGAGCAATAGATTTAAATTTGGTTCATGTCAGAGATTGGATTACAGGGTGGACAAACAATAGATCTGCATGTTATTTTTGTTCTGGTTTCTGTAGCCTCAGTAACTGTTGTACACAAAGCTCATTATAAAAATAACCTTTATTTTTATACTTTTCAGCTTGTGATTTTTTTTTTGCCGTGATTCTTTAGGAAAATAAAAAGTATATTTCTGCTACCTGTCAGATCTGAGGAGCTTCCTCACACGAGTATGAGTGAGTAACTGTCGGGGAGTTTAACTCAGATGCCCCCTCTCTCCGTCAGTTACCTGGTGGGAGATGAGCTGTGGGTGGTGATGGAGTACCTGGCTGGCGGATCCTTGACTGACGTGGTTACCGAGACCTGCATGGATGAAGGGCAGATTGCATCTGTCTGTCGAGAGGTGACAACAAATCGTCGTCCTAGCCTAGAGACAATGAAGCTGTCTAACGTCTGTCACATTCAATATTCTTCTCTATACTTTGCACACAAACCTGAATCTGTTCTTATAAGCGTGTTTTATGAAATAACCTCGGATTTTCCTCATGTTATCTTTTGTCTCTCCCTGTAGTGTCTACAGGCACTGGACTTCTTGCATTCCAACCAAGTCATCCACAGAGACATTAAAAGCGATAACATTCTCCTGGGCATGGATGGCTCTGTCAAACTCAGTAAGTCAACATACAGGTTAAGAGTGTATCTGTGCATCCATTGCTTCGTTTTTGATTATTATTGTCTGTCCCGCCATTATGTTTTTCTTGTGCCCTTTTATCTTTCAGATGTCGTGATATAAAAACGGAGCACATTGATCGTGTAATTTTAATGCGTGCTTCCCCTGCCAGGTTTTTGCCATTGACGTTAACCTTGTCCATGCACAGTACTACGAAAAAGCCTTTGGCAGACAAAAAAATGTTGAGGGCCATTTGTCTAGACAGAAAGTGCATATTTGATGAGAAGAAAATGATTATACATTGTAATATAAACAAACATAAAAATTATAAAGACTAACAAGAATTTCTTCTGTTCTCCAAAATATTATTGATATCTGGTTGGTCGGCTAGACGAACACAGCTTTGGTTCCCAAAACTCTCCTCAAGAGCGCCCCAGCCATTTCATCTGTTTGTTATATTTCACCACCAGGTCACCTGCTTGGTTAGCTTACCAATTAGGTTAACTTTAAGAGGTACCCTAGTTCAGCATGTACATGGTGGATGGTAACTGCAAATTCTTGGGTGACATGAAGGGAAGTTTTGAAAAATGTAAACTGACACATATTTTAACAAACATAAAATCACTAACATAAAAACGATTTCATCGTCATTTTTGTTGCCTGATGAGACATTTATGCAGTACGGTACATCTAGAAGAAGTGCGGCCTGTTCCACTAACTCAAGTGTGTCTCCGTCCCCATCCTGTGCAGCGGATTTTGGCTTCTGTGCCCAGATCACCCCTGAGCAGAACAAACGAAGCACCATGGTGGGCACACCCTACTGGATGGCCCCCGAGGTGGTCACCCGCAAGGCCTATGGCCCCAAGGTGGACATCTGGTCCCTGGGCATCATGGCCATTGAGATGGTGGAGGGAGAGCCACCATATCTCAATGAGAATCCTCTCAGGGTAAGCAGTCCCCTGTGCTTCTGAAAGGACAGATCCTCAATGGAGCAGCAAGTGACATAGTGTTTAAGTGGTGAAGCAGCGGGCTACTGTTTAGCTGTATTTTATAGTAAACTTTAGAAAACTGTCAGATACCTTACAGCTTGGGAGTTGAAGTTGTTTGTGAAGGTAAAGCCTCATTTCATGTCACTGGGGGCCCCACTGCCATATTCCTAACCAAGGGACTGGTCAGGGGTAATTTCTGCAGAAGAAGGCTATGATTAATTAAAGGCATAAAACTGTGCAACTGTTGAAAAAGTTCTGAAAACTCTCTTTCAGAGTTGCTCATGTGTGTACAGTAGTGCCATAATTGTGGTCGTGATATGATGAAGCAGTGTGATTTAATGAATAGGCAAATGGTCGATGTGCTAAATGTGTCAATGCAGGCAGTGCGGCGTGCCACTCAGAACAGCCCAGGGGTCCTGAAAATCCAGGCTGCAGTTAATGTGTTGGGAGGAGAATGAAGGACTCTGTTGACTTGAAGCCTGCTGTTTAACGGAAGATTAACACTTTGATGTCAATAGATATGTACGGTTGTTTTGAAGAATTCTGACGATTGAAAAGTGGGCACGCACAAGCAGGAGACGCTGTCCATCTTCTGTTCATTCATCCAGTACAAGGTTTGGGGGAGTGTTTGAGCCTATCCCACGAAGCATAGGCTGCCCAACTGGATAAGACGCCAACCCATCACAGGGCACACATACAGTCATACTCTGTTGCCAATTTTTATGCCAGTTAGCCAAAGTCTTGCCTTTGGATTGTGGTGGAATCCAGAGTACTCAGAGGTATCCTGATCAACATACAGAGCACATGCAAACTCCACACACATGGTGTGATTTGAGCACTCAGCCCTGGAGTTGTGTGCCAATGGTGTTACCCACTGAGCCACCATGCTGCCTTACAAGGTACTCAAGTCTATTATTACTGAGAGTTCAACCCAAAAATAGGTTCGGTCCCTTTAAGAACCCAACTGTAGAACTTTCTAGAACTAAAGCAGCTGAAACAAAAAGTTCCTTTCCTGCAGAAATTACCTATTTTTCACAGGAGGAATGTGTCTTCCTCTTTCTGCTTTCCATTCTCTCTGTATGCCAGCTGATTACTTCTCAAATGGGGACCAGCTGGGTGCCCTCATCAGCCTAAATGTTCACGGGGCGGAAATCATTATTCAGATTATTATTTTGTTGCTTAGGTGACCGATTAAGCCCAAACATCTTTGAGTTTTATTCATTTTACTGGAGCAATTTAGACTAAGCACTTAGTTGAAGGGCACAGGAGCAGAGCACCTATGGGGCTAGCATTAGCAAGTATCCTTCGAAAGCCGCTCACGTGAACCTCTTGAATCTAGGAAGCGTTTAAGCCTCTTGGCATTTAAATCCTCCCTGTAGAGTTGTGTTTTCAATGCCTCACACGTGTTCAAGAGATCATTTGACATGAAACAGTCTGAAGATGTACTTGGTATGCTGATACATGCTGTTTTGGGTCACTGTTCTTTGAACTGGCTTCCCTTGGAGCTCCTGGACATTCCATTCTTGTTTATCATGCTTAGAGTTAGCTCCTGTGAGATACTGTCTTGAATGATATCTCTTTGTGTATCTCTTTGTAATGTGAGGTTCTAAGCGGAGTTCATAAACATCTCTTCTTCCCTCAGCTGTCTTACTCTTGTTCTTGGTTAATCATTGGAAGCTTAGGCTAGCTGTACTTGTGCCTAAGTTGACTCCTTGACAGCTGTGTATTTGTTATGTGTTATCTGGCTCAAAACTGAATTGGTTTCAGCTTGCCTGCATCTCTTTGCAGGCCCTTTACCTGATTGCTACCAATGGGACGCCTGAGCTGCAGAACCCAGAGCGACTCTCTGCGGTCTTCAGGGAGTTCCTCAACGATTGCCTGGAGATGGACGTAGACAGGAGAGGCTCCGCTAAGGACCTCCTGCAGGTCTCTCCCCCGCTCTCACCATGTGCTGCGTTATGTCAACTGTGTGATGAGCTCGAGTTGTCTTTCTGTAAAAGATCAACTGTCATGAACAGAACCGTAGTACCGCAGGATCGAGGTCGCAGGGGTCTTGAGCCGTGTTGAGAGGGTTCCCTACTTTATTAAAGGGAAAATGTTCTGGTTGCCCCACAGCTGTATGGTAGTTAGCTCATAGCTAAATGTGCCTTTGGCGTTGAGGTAGAAGGCAAAGGTAAAGAACCAAACTGCCTGGTGACATTCTGCTAAGGATTTGTATCAGGAGATACAAAAAATCCTGATCATTACGGAGCCCTGAGATTTTCTTTTAAGCTCACACATATATATCACGCAGATCTCACACCACTTGAGATCCGTATGATATTTATGTGTCACAAGAAGTTGCACTTCAAAACATACTTTGCTGAAGCTTTTGAGCTTAGCCTGGGCACAGCTGATACGACATTGTGTAACTTTCATTGCTTGGTCCCCAGTTTAATGGTACAATGCAGCTGTCACTTCTGTATGCTGGACAGTTACCAATCAGGAGCAATTAAGACATATTATCTATCTCTTCTCCCTGGCGGCTATAAAGCGAATTATCTCAATAATTTGATAATTTCTGGAATGTTAAAAAGTAGCTAAAACATCCTATGTATTTTTGAGAAAGCCGACAGTTTTATACACTTCTCCGTGATTGTTATCACCATATGTTTACATGTGTTAGTTTTGACGTGTCCGTTCAGGCTGATCCTTGTCAAACCCATGATTTTCTTCAGTTGGGTGTCTGAATCAGAGCATAATGTTGAAAGGACATTGAATGACATGACTCTCCTCTTGCTTTCCCACAGCATCCATTCCTGAAGTTAGCCAAACCTCTCTCTAGCTTGACGCCCCTGATCATAGCTGCGAAGGAGGCTATCAAGAACAGCAGCCGTTAAAGAGCAGGAGACTCGGGCGGGGTCATCCGCGGGGGTCTCGCCGAATGCGTGCACCGGACTTCTTCACATCCCTTGACTGAGAACTGTCCGGTGTTCAGAGGGACACCCACTCTCCTCAGAGCAAGGAGAATTGAGGGTAGAACCCAGGGAGGGTACCGTTTAGACTTATGTAATGTGGAACTTCTGGGTCTGGTGGGTGCTTGGCGGTTCTGGCCGCAGAAGCCATCCGGACACACAGGAACAGCTGCTCAGTCTGCTTCTCTCCTGGACTCGGAAATAAACGAGGCAGGGATGAGTCTGCTTGCATAAACTGTGATTCGCATACTTTAACCGATTCAGCTATGGTTTTGTTTCCATTGTACCTCCCGCATCGGCCAGCTTCAAACCTTAGTACAGCATGACTATGTTGGAAGTTTGCACAGTGTTATGGGTTCTCTCTTAGGAGAGTATGGTCAGCTTTGAGCGTGGAAGGTCATAGTTGTGCCTAACAGATGTTATTCTGTTAAAGGGAAGGTTTCCAACTTTCGGCTTAATTTAAAAAATCCCATCTGTCGTTGTATATGAATTTTGTGTCAAACTCCTAACATCTCAAGTATTTTTCAGCGTCTAAGGTCGAAGAGGATGAGTTCCTGTTGATCTGTTTAAAAGGCAAATGAACTTTTTGTTTTCTATTAAGAAACATGTTTAATCTACTGCAGGAATTACAAATAAATTATGCCAAGCCATTTATACCATCTGGGGGAGGGGGGAATTAAAAGAAACACTTTTTCTATGTAGGCTCAATGTATTCAGCTGTTGGTCTGTCAGATGTTTATATACCTCGTAAAAGGGGTGCTATTTTTACAGCTTTCTTTTCTCATCTTAAGTTATGATTTTCCGTCTGGGTAGCTTCCTGTTGCAGATGTTACGGTGAGACAGTCGCGATGTGTGTGTTTTAAAAATGTGATGAATTTCCGGGTTGTATCAGTGATCGTGTGTACCTGTTTGTGACTCTGCCTGATATCGGAAACGTGAGGCAGCACTGGAATCTCTTAGCCAGCTCGTTGCTTTATTCGCGCCATATTTCCGCAGGCATTTCATCAGAACTAAACTGCAGTATTGGAGAAAAAAAAAGCCCTGAAGAATTGTCCAAACCCGACGATGACACAATCGGTTACTTATGGAATGCCGTCCGTTCTTTTGTAAAATTATTGCTTTTGTCATGATCTCTTACGTGAACTGACTGGAAAGTAAAGGGAAAAAAGGACACTTTAAAAAAACTGATTTTCGCTGTCTAGTATACAGAGTTCATCCAACTCACTGAGAGTTGGCAGCCGTTGGCTTGTGTTGGAGACGACGGAAAGCCTTTTCCCCGTTGGGAGTCATTTAGATGTCTACATGCTCTACTCATGCCCCCTGCCTGTTTCTGACACGGGGTAGCGGGCTTGCAGGCATCTAGGTGGCACACAGGTTTTTGCCAACTGGGAAACTTCCAGTGCTATCCTTCAGCTGCTGCGCTCCTCACTGTGGGCTGTGGATGCTTAAGGGCGTGAAAATATCCTCATTGAAATGCCCAGTAAGCTATTTTCGAGAAGAAACAAAATGACCTTCAGACTGTTCTGCAGTATATATTTTACAGATATATAGAATATATATATATCAATTTAATACACCGTACAAGTGATCCAATATATATTTTGGTCCAGTTAAATAAAGGAAAATGCGAGTTACTGCATCCCCAAAACAATCCTGTTCCAGCCTATGTAGATAAAGCTGAGCTTCTCTTAGTGTATTATAAAATGTAATTCCCCAGGTCTTGTACTGTGATGCTGTTTGTACCATTTTGGAAGTCAGCAGCTGCAATACTGCAGGCCCACAGGGCGTTGGCCCTGGTGTGTCTCCCTGTTGTATTGTGAGACCTATAACCATTTAAAGAAATTAGTGGAAAGGGGTTCTGTCCTGAAACGGGGGGTGAAGCAGGGATGATACATTCAATGTTCAGAGTTTCCCTCCGATGCTCCTGTACATTCCCATTCCTGGGCAATATGTAAGTCTGTAAGTGTGATGTGAAATTCCTCATTCAATGTGTTTTTCGAAGAACAAAACTTTAAATTATTTGAAATATTAAAGCAAACTGCTGATCAGTCTCTTGTACTTTAAGCAGGTCTTTTTTTAAAAAAAAAAAAAAAAATTACTAAATTTGGGGGTTTTCTCAATAAATAATATTCCTAATTGTGGTTGAAGCAATAGAATTGTTGAATTACGAATTGTGCATGGTTCTGTCTCGAGTGTAAAACTGACAGCAAACAATACTGCAGCTCAGAAATTGGACCGGAATAAACACTCCATGTAATCTTTGTTTCCAATAAAGTTCCTTTTCATTGCAAACAATTTGTTGTTTTTGTCACCATCAGTAGAAATTCAATATATTAACAGAGGTTAAAAAATAAGATTTTCTAAGATTAATTCAAAGAAGAATACAGAGGTAAATGTTACAGAGATTATATATTGATTAAGCAGAAAAACAAAGATCTTAAACGAAACCACTTTGTGTTATGTTACAGTAAATGCTTTCATTTGCTATGTGGAAGGAATGAGAAGTATGGTATGATATTGTAGTCCTTTTTGCCTTCAGATGTTTGCTGAAAAGCCAGGCTATATTTTAAAATAAGCAGCGTTAGGTCCAAAATTTGTACACGGCGATGTCCTGCCTGCACGTTAACGTCTGATCTTATGATATGCTACATTAATAGCGGGGATGATCGCGTATTAGCGGACATTCCCTCGGCAGGGTATGGAAGAGGCACGGTCAGGTTGATCTCGACGTATCACATATCAGTCAGGTGGCTGGAGGTGATGGCCTGAAGGCTGACGGTGCCGGGCATGTCCCCGGCGCTCTCGCCGCCTCGCTTCTTGAGCCTCAGCTTCTGCGGCTCCGACGACTCCTTCGGGGACGCTGCCAGGACCACCTGCCCCATAAACTGGTCTTTCACCAGATTGCTGTTCCACACCTAGTAAATCATACGGACAAGTCGTCTAACTCTACGCACACGCTATTAAATATCCCCGATAATTCTGCACCGCATCATTAATTCTGTACTGCAGGAAAATTTTATGCAGCATGAAATAATAAGAATAGCCCGTGTCCTTTACCCACTTTGACCATTTTAGTGATGTGGATCAACTCGCTGCAAGTTTATTACGAAACTGATATTTTACAGATTTTGTCTCCATTTCTGGGAAGACCGCATTGTCTGCTGTACATGATTTCATTTTGGACCACCTTAAAGTCGCACACTAATTTACCTTGTTAAAACAAATTCCAAAAACATAGACAGACCTCTTGAGAATATGGCAGTGTTTATACGAGTGCTGTATGCCTTTTTATTAGAAAATTCTTGTATTTATTGAAAACAAAAAAGTGATACACTGGTCTTAGTAGAAATCTGTATGCAATCTTAGTCAATGACTATCCTCCATAAGAGCTGGGAGCCAGAAGCTTATCCCAGGTCAAACAAGGGCATAAGACAGGAGACACACACACACGTTAGGGGCTGAAGATGTGAATGTGTGGTACCACAAACTGATTTAATATTCATCTTAAAAAAAAGATCTTTTTAGTGAGCTGCAACTTGTCAGTCATTCCACAGAATAGATCCATTTTACCTTCATTTTAGTTTTAAGCATGTGTATTACAGAGGTTGGTCAATTTTAGCAATGATAACAAGTCCTGCATATCCTCATGCAAATTATGTAAAATTCTGTAGTGCTCTTCTCCACCGATGTTACCTGTGGTTCATCTCACCTGAACAGTGATTGGCATCCTGGGATTACTCCTGTAAAATATGGCCCGGGTGTCAAACAGTGGCTCCAAAGTGTTCTTCTGGACCGTGGACTGAACCCAGGCTCCCTCACACCCTATGATTACATAGGGGTCTGCTCCTACATGGTCAATAAAATCGCTTAATCATGGATACAGTACTGTGTAAAAGTCTTAGGCAGGCAATGAAG
>JAACJT020000002.1:1981191-2038671 GCA_009936485.2 Gymnarchus niloticus | reverse complement strand
GAGGTTCTTTCAAGGAGAGGTTTGGAAACCAAAGTTATGTTGTTCGAGCCATCCAACCAGATATCAGTAATATTTTACAGAACAGAGGAAGTTATTTTTACTACGTTTCCTATTACTTTTTATTCATATATATTGTAATGTTAAATTGTGTTTTTTTGTCTGAGCAAAAATACAATTGCTGCCCAGATAAATGGCCTTAAACATTTTCTTAAACTGCCTAAGACTTTTGCACAGCACTGTATTTCTCAAGGCCATTTTCTTAAGAGTCATTACGTTTAGAGGTAAAGAAAGAATAATTTATTCAAATAACAGTTATGGTGTCTGGAATGTTCTAGATTGCGTACTCTTGGAGTCAGCTCTCCACTGCAAATCACTTCAGGTCAGAACTGTCAGACTAATTACGCTTGTAGATGGGGACACAGTAAAATGTGGCAGCCTGGGCCAATGTCAGCAAACAAAGTCTGCACACTACAGAGTCTAATCTCTCTTCAGTACTTGTTCACCAGGTATTTAACTTCAGTACATTTTTATGTGGTGTTTACAATTATTTCTTTTTCTTTTTTTGTTAGTGCTGATGGTTCATTGCTTGACTAAATAGTAAATGATTAGTAATCATTCCCCCTATCATTTGAATAATAAGCATTACACGAAAAGTATACACACATCTGGCGAACCCAGAACTGGTGATATTAAATCTGACCGTTCTATAGATGATGTTATTCTTTGAAGCTTCCACCAAAGGTTTTGTTCAAGTCCCTACAACCATGAAAACATAGCAACAGATGAAATGATGAAAAAATCAACCTTCTGTGTCTCAGGGTTTATAGTAATTCAAATTTGTTTACTTGCCAGCAAAAATTAATGCATTATTATTTCTTATATTTGACTTTAACTTTAATTAATTTTACATGAAATTTTTTGAAAACCTGTAGCCTTTAACTGTCACAATGTATCTTTATTAGTATTTTAGTATTTATCTAGTCAGATCTAATTAATAAAACAAAAAGTAATAACTAACACAAATTTCTTTTGTTAAAAAAATCCAGAGAACAGAATGTTTCTCGTGTAGTGGAATTGAGGGTTGCTGTGTGTGGAGGGTAGAGTCTCTGGCCGAGAGGTTTACCTCCCGCATAGCAGTACAGAGTGTCTCTGTGTGTGGAGGGTAGAGTCTGTGGCCGACAGGTTTACCTCCACACATAGCGGTACAGAGGGTCGCTGTGTGTGGAGGGTAGAGTCTGTATCCGACAGGTTTACCTTTTTCCATAGCTCAGGTCTGAGAGCCAGACAGGAGCAAGCTGCCACAAACCAGCAGTTTCCCAGTTTGCCCTGGTTGAGGTCATGAGCACTGATTCCCTCGACAAAAAGACGAGGCTCAGCACAGATCTCCTGTGATAAATGGGGAAAAAACCTCACAGTTCGGAAAGTGCAGGCAGGTATTTCCACAGACCTGTTACTTTAATACATTCTCTTAAAATATTTGAGCATTAGCAGAAATGCTGGAAGATGTTATATCATTTCTACTAAAAGGGATTTACCATACAATATCAAATGTTTGTATGGATTTTCAAAAACATTGTCATTGTAAACGTTTTTGACAAGGTGACGCTTTTCTGAAGTATTCACGTTGAAAAAGGTCTAACTCACTGTGGAACATCGTTCGATGTGGATGAATGGTTTGTGTTGGCCGAGTGTGGTTGGGCATTGATTGGGTGGGAAACATCTTTTGGCTAAATGCATGTGAGAATGCTACAGCAACAAGTACTCACTTATAATGACATTTCCTGAAGTACTGCCCAAGTGTCCAGTGGAATGAGACTCTGCTGCCTGGGGTTAAGTAAGTTAGTGTGACACACACTACATGAGAGCCAGGTTTTCACCTCTCCTGAGGATTGTTTTTCTCTCTGTAGTCATGGAATGCAAAGCCTGTGTGTTTTATTTCCTCCTCACCAAACATCTATAATCTGTCTTCAAGAGCCACTACCAAACAAGGTTGTTGGCAGGAATTACAGAAGTTCATTAACCTTTCACAAAGTCAGTCCTATGTGAAATGTGGATCTTTTTCTCTTTGGAAAGACACCGATCACTTAGCGCTTAACATTCTCACATACCAAATACTTCAGATACAGTCCGTTGTTAAAATATTTAAATGCTGTCTTATTTCCTAAGACTTTATCATCACACCATTGCTGGGGGGGGTGATCAATATTCTTGTATTGTGATATGGGGAAGGGCGTTTGTTCATATTTGTAGGGAGGGACAGATGGAAGGGTAGATAATTGTACTTTTGTTCCAATATGGACAGACAGATAATAGTAATTTCATCTTCCTTCATTCAGCACCATTGTGCGTTTTCCTCCTACTTTACCTTTGGCCGCTTCCATTCAACTCGTCCTGGGGGGGGTTTCCGGTAGAACAGAGAACGGTCTGTTGCTGGAAACTCTGGATCCTCAAAGAGCCTCCTTGCCTCCCTGCACTCTTGCTTCAGATCAGCATACCACTGGTTTTTATATGGTCTGGAGGAGGACGGCATTCTTCACACCAAGACCTTCAACATAAGAACACGTCATATGTGACCACCCTGCCAGAGATTTCATTTTGTATTGCTTTTTATGGCTATTTAGTAACCACATATGCTTCCTGGCAAGTTAAAATACCTTAAAAAATGGTTATATTTTTATAGAAATAAAACTTTTTGAAAATAGTTTTTGTTTGTTTAAAAGTCAGTAAATATCTTGCCCGTCGATCCCCCCATTCCAGTAGTTGCTCCCACTTCTCTTTTAAATGAATTTGTCTACATTTTCAGTACAGACTCCTACCCCAGGAAAGACACGGGGCACAAAGCATGGGATGCCAAGACATTGAAGGACACAGACACACGCAAGTATATCGCATGGGTTCTTTAGGCACCCGTTTGCATAACTGCGTGTCTCCAGGCTGCAGGGCAAAGTCCTCAGGGAGAACATGAAAACTCCAGACAAAGATAGCAGAGGTGGGATTTAAACCCCCAACACTGAACGCCAAGTTGCATCATTAGGCCTTTTTTAGGGGAGATTTAGCCCCCCCCCAAATTAGTGTTTGTTATGCATATGTCATCAATTGTTTAATCTTGTGGCTAACCCCCTATAATAAGTCAAATCAAGTTTATTTATAAAGCACTTTTTAAAACAACAGGTGTTGAACCTAAAGTGCTGTACAGAACATATATCAGTAAAACAACCCAAAAAGACAACACAACAAGACAAAACAATAAAAAACTTAAAACAATAGCCAAACGAATCTAAAACCGAATTAAAAGTTAAGGAATAAAAATATGTTTTAAGATGAGATTTATAAACAGGAAGTGAAGGTACCATTCTAATGTCCAAAGGCAAACCATTCCACAGTTTAGGGGCTAGGACAGAGAAGGCCCGGTCTCCTCTCTGTTTTAGCCTACCCTTTCTGCCAGTTAACAGAAACAGATCAGCAGACCTGAGAAACCTGGCAGGAGTATATGGAATAAAGTAAAGGCTTAGCCCCTGAACCATAAATATCTACTGAGGTTCCTGCCTGGAGGTGAGTGACAGCAGGTCTACCCACTGATTCTCGTTAACAAAGATACAAAAACACAACTAAAGGTTAATGTAAAGGAAATCAAGCTGGGATCCATGAATCTCATGTAAACTCCGAAGCCTTTATTGATTTTTATGACATCTATCCATCCATTCATCTTCCATAGCCTAGTAAAGGGTTATGGTATTTTTAAAGGCAGTTATATAAATGAAATTAAAATGAATTTAATGTGAATAATGCATTTTAATGGAAAAATTCAGAGTGCTGCTAAATCCATGCTTATTTTTTTGGTACTTAAATAGGATTTTTGTTATTTGGAAAAAGGGTAGAGGTTGAAGTGCATTCCCACTCACTCAGGCATGTAATGGTGATTTCTACAGGAATTTTCTGGTTTGTCTAGACTTTTTGTATCTTTGCCACTTCATGCCACTGGCGTTTATTGTGTAATGGTGCGTTAAAAACATGCATGGGCCTTATGTAGTTGGTAATATTGTTTGCTCTCGGCAGACGTTGGAAAGCCATTCGCACAGTGCTCATTATCAGCTGGCAGTGACAAACGGGTTACCGGAGCCTTGAGAACCAGAGACGTGGATGGCATGAGCTAATTTTCACAAATAATTCCTTCAGTGAACCAGGGAAAGGTTTATTACTTCGCAAGTGGCAAAGGTGCGCTACAATTTATCAACAAATGTGGACCTTCCATCATTGAGTTCTTCGGCTGAGGTTTAATAGAGCATTCAGCCTCCTTTAAATATACACATATATACAAGTGATGTCCAGTTTAAAAACCCAATGCCTGCTCAGAGCTACCAGTGTCGTCTTTGCAGGGGCTTCGTTATTAATCCTCTGACCAAGACACACAGTTCCAAATGGACTCCAAACCCTAAATTGCAGAATTTTCAGTGGCAGAGCACGTGTCACGTACCCTCCCCTCCAGTCCCCAAACCCAATGACTTAATGCCAACCACCTGACACTCTTTTCTGTGCTGGCAAAGCTCGTCGTTGCATTAAGAATGTTAATTTTCTTTTTATTTTCTTTCTTTCATATTACAAAAACGATTCGCTCATATGAAATCTCTCTCCATCAGTATTTGCTCATTCTGTCCAGATGTGCACAGACATTTTACTCCATATATTGATATTTATATGCACATTTATAAGGCCAAGTCTTACAGTGCATGTACATATAACGAAGATTCTGGTTTCTGTCTTTTTTTAAGTACATCCTTTTAACCTGTACTGGTACCTTTAGTCCCCTCTTATTTATGTTATAAAGTCCGTCCTCCCATACCAGACATTGTGCAGTGGCCAGTGTGTCTGCAGGTCTTATCTGTTACCCTTATACCTCCCTCATGAGGTCATCATACTGGGAGAGGAGCTGTATCAGGGTTGCTGATAATGAGATGCATTTCTGCTAAAGTCCGGCAGGCCCCTGGCCTCAACCATGCTGTTGTACTTGCACATTGATGCAGGCTTGGCTCTCTCGCTCTTTTTTTTTTTAACTTCTCAGAAGGACTCTGTCGCCTTTTAGTGCTCGTAAACGTGTTTGGCATTAAGCAGAACTTGTTTCAGATTCTACTTAAATCTCGGTGATATCTTGTTATTTATTAGTAAATGGAGTAGAAATCATTTTGATTATACAGCGTTACACATTTTAGCTGAGTAATCTTGAGTTAATGTGTTGCCCTGTATGCCGATACATTGTCTGTGCTGTTTTCCATTAACTAGAACAGTTGTTGTAACTGCTTGTGCTGGTCACATCTGGAACCTTCCCCAGGCAACGAGGTACGCAAGAAGTGTTCACCTGGATTAGATGGCAGTCCATCACAAGCCACCCACACTGTGGGCAACTTAGAAATGCCAATTAAATGCGTTACATGTCTAGAGGAATAAGTAGACATGACACAGGGAGAATATGAAACTCCACCCACCAATACATGAATGTATTTCTAACCTTGTGGGGACCTTCAATTCATTTCTGTGGGTCTAACCCTAATACTAACTATGGCAACCCAAACCCTTACCCAGCCCTAACCTTAACCATAAGCAACCCAACAAAATATAAGACTTTTGATTGCATTCACAGATTTTTTTGTAAAATTGAGTTTTCCTTTGTGAGAACATGACAAATATCCCTACAAGGTAAAAATGTCTGGCTTATATTGCCTCTTGGGGACTTTTTGTCCCCACAACATAATATAAACATGGGTCACATACAGCTGGGGCTTCAAACCCTCCACATTAGAGGTATGAGACAACAATGCTAGCCATTGCTCCACCACACTAGCCTTTGGCAAACAGCTTGTTTATAATTACAAAAGTTCTGAAAAGTAGTCACTTGATTGAAGGTTGTAAATGATTAAGCAAGTATTAATTTAACTAATTTATTCATTAAGGAACGTGAAATATAGATGAACATGTCTTCACATGGTTTTTGTTTATTTGGCTCTCATTTCTGAATTTTTCCTGATTTATTCAATCATTCCGTCCGCTTGATTTAGTGCTAACCCAAAAGTATTTCCTGTAAAGCTGTTACAAATGTCAAGATAAATGACAGAAATCAACACCTTAGCAATGGCTAATTAATTAAGAGGTCATCTGGGAGAGCAAAAGAAAAGTCTTGTGCCAAAAATATTATTTAGATACCAAAAAAATGTTTTTCATTAAGATTTTTTTGTCACTTCGTCATAGTCCCGAATCCCCCAAAGAGAGCAAATAAATCTTTTCTTTTTTTTCCTATTTATTAAACTGCCAGCTATAACCATTAGAATTCACTTATTTGGTTGTATGTATTTTTGAAAGACGATACTATGTTTGTGTTTTCACATATCTAGAACTTAACAATAGCAAAAAGAAAATAGATCAGTACATACTGATATATTTTGTCATTTATGGTGTTTACGTTCATCACGTACAGCGTACTGTTCTGTGTAATTCACAGAGAAAAACAACGTGTACCCCTTTGAGTCATTACCATGTGTTCGTGGTCTGGCATGCACATGCTGAATTATAGCACATTTATCGCACCAGCAGAGAATACAGAGAAAGGAGCTAACATCTGTGCCGAGGGAGGGCCGTCCTCCTCGCAGTGCTGGCTAATTAAAGCACAGCACACTTCACCTCAACACGCCAGACTAGACTTCTCACTGGACAAAGCTGATACAAAGTTGTTTGGATGGTTTATTTAACCCTTTAATACTAACAGGTTTATGGTAAAGGATGAAAGTGTAATACCAGGGAGAGGACTTGACTGGAATCCCAAAATGGGACTAAAACTTCAAAAAGGCAAATAATATGGAAAAATAAAAAGATCATAAAGGAATAATTTGAAGTTTTTCTTAATTTCAGAAATTAATACTTAATCTCGCGTCATTTCAATAACTGTTTTGTCTCTCATTTTGCTTTTATTTTGACTTTGTTAAACTTAAGATTCAAGACAGACTGTTGGTATATTTTTGTTTGCAGAATAAAGTTTGGATATAGACGCCGCATGTTTCCATATTGAACATATATGCATATAACAAAACAATAAAAATTAACGCACATGATCATGCTTGTTACTGTCGTGAGTCACATTACTTTTAAAACATTCTTTTTTTTTTTAAAATGGTTTGTTTTTTGTTCTGAACACCGTTCTCGTTTTTGAATATCAAATTCTTAGACCATTTTATGTAAAATAAACAAATATGCATTTTTAGGAAACACACTGAACTATGACGGGACTGCTTTATGAGTATAGCATATTTAAAACATACTGAATCACAGTATATTTGCTCATCATATTTACTCTTACAAATAAATCAGTGTTACTTACCCCTTGTGTAAAATGTATTTTCTGATAATGTGAAGAAGGGAGATAACTTCTCTTTTCATTAGCTGAGTATGAGGTATCTCTGGCTTGGGCAGATCTGTGGTCCAGTCAGATGTAATGTGCTGTAATATGACAGCCCAATTTCACAAGACAAACAGCTAACCCAAGAAGCTGAATGAGCGTCAGGCACCTCTGAAGGTCCTGCCACAGATCGAGCTGTGACTCACTAAGTCTTCTGAAACAGCAAGGGTCCAGAAGTCTCCCTTTGGAATCTTGAGTGTATGTGTGTGTGTGTGCGCGTGTGCATGTGTGCATGTGTGTGTACGTGCGTGTGTGTGCGTGCGTGTGTGTGCGTGTGTGTGTGCATGCGTGTGTGTGTGCATGCGTGTGTGTGTGCGTGTGTGTGTGTGTGTGTGTGTGTGTGTGTGTGTGTGTGTGTGTAAAAGTGCCTTTTGGGGGGGGCGGGACACTATTCATACCCTGGTATTTTCCACTCACCAGAGTACTCCCCAAAAGTGGTCTGTGTTCCTGGCTGGAGTATAATGAGGGATCGCTTGGCACACACACATTCTTAAGGACTGTGAGGTTCCACTGGCTGACCTTGGTATACTCTGTGCCTTTGAAACTAGTGAAGCGTGGGGAGTAACAGCAAAAATGGTCGAATCTGGGAGGTGCAAAGGCCGGAGCCCAGTGACACTGCGGAGGAAAATCCGCATCTGGGCTGGTTCAAACCCCTGATAAGGACACTGCCTGATGCTGTACTGTACAAAGTTCACAAAGACTGACTCCCATTCTCACGTTCCTCCTGGAATGCAACTGTAACATATTAGCACTGCAGATATGATTTGTAATTATCTAAGTTTGTGCTAAGAATGTCTTTTTGCACAGTAAATCCTTTCGGAGATTCTTCACTTCCCTCTTCACCTACTCATAGTTGCCCCCCAGATGAAACTGAAGCGCAAGCAAGCTAAGCCTCGGACAGGAAGTTTCTTGTGTTAAGTTTGTCGAGCCTACTGTCGCTAGTGTTTACTTACCTAATCCGGCAGGCACTAATGCGTTAAGCTAGCCGATTTATTTGGTCCTCACCTATTTTCTATTTTGATTATCATTGAATGAATTTTAGTTTCAAAGTGAGATACCAATTAATCCAAAAGTGTTCTAAATGTGCTAGAAAAAAGGGTTAATTAAGCTTTCCTAGAAGCATCCACACAACTGCTCTAGGTTGATGTGTCCTAAGGAAATGTAGTATCTGTAGTATCATTCTTGTTACAACAAGTCTAGCAAAGAGCAAAGAAAACACAGATACAGCCATTCTCATTCTGAGGCAGGAAAATGTTCAGCTTGTCTACTCTGGTCTCCAGAAACATTAAAACAATTAGGAGTTCAAGAACAGCAAAAATGTGTTTAAATATGGACCAGCTGCAGAAAATCCCCTTAAATCACAGAAAAGAGCCTCAGATGATTTGTTAATTGACTGGGTAACTAAAAAATAAAGATGGGGAATTCCCATCATGAATGACTGAAGAGACTTCACCTAGCCATCTATTCATCCATTCATCCGTCTTCTAACTGCATATCCTGGTCAGGGTCATTGGGGGTGGGGGTTGTTCGAGTATGTGAGTTATCAGTGAGTTTCTGGTAAACCTGTTTAACGGGGGAGGCGTCATACAGTAATAGCAGAGTGAGGTGATATTCTTAGATTTTTTCAGAGATTTTCATGGAGGCAAATATACAGAAACATCCACTCTCACTGAATGTATTATGCAATTAGCATAGGATCAATGAAATTGTTAGGTTAATTAACCGCTAAAAATGTGTTCAGCATGTTTTGCTAATGATTTTATTTAGTAGTTGAATTTGCCTCATTTAAAAAACTTAAAGCTAAGCTGGAAATGTTGTTGGCGCATTGAAAATAATCTAATAATCAGTCTTTAATTGTTCAGAGTCTCACAAACACTTATGTCTGGTCATTTTGGAGTACAGCAAGTGAACGAATGCTAAAAATGAAGGCACCAGTCATTTGTTTCTTCAAATATTTCTCACATTAAAAAGGTGTTTTGAATTGTTCTGAGTGACTTAGGAACAATGCCGTGAATGTCTTGAGTGATCCAGCCAGAGCCTGGACTTGAACCCAATTGGACATCTCTAGAGAAACCTAAAAATAAGCACCTTCCAATAGTCCCCATCCAACCTGACAGCGGTTGTGAGGGTCTGCAGAATAGAATGGCAAAAAATCCCCACATCCATGTTGTCATGTCATATTGAAGACTCAAGGCCGTAATGACTGCCAAAGAATCTTCAGCCAACTAAAGGGTCTGAATACTTTGTGATATTTCAGTTTTTGAATTTTTAATAAACTTGCAAAAGTTTCTAAAATCCTGTTTTCACTTTGTCATTATGTGTTATTGAGTGTCAGTTGATGAGAGGAAAAATAAATTTAAATGATTTTAGCATAATGTTGGAATATAAGAATATGTGAAAAAAGTTAAGGGGTCTGAATACTTTCTGAATCCATTGTATCTAAGGGACTTGGGGAGCATCTAGAGAAGATTTTGATTTCAGATACACAAACGTTATTTCCTTCAGCAGTAACAGGAGCCCGGAATAGCTGCCAGACACTTCTTATGCATTTAAGGCCATGCACTTTGGCTCATACCAAAGGTGGCTGGATGACGCATAAATTCATAATATAACCAATCAAGCTGGAGAACAAGAACAGCCTCTTCTTGTTTACCTCAGTAACCAATATTAAGCATTCATTATGTTTATTAGCCTCTTTTACTCATGGCACTCTGCAACTCTTAGTCTATGTAACACCTCCAAGAGTTACTTCCAACACAAGATGGAAAGTCAGTTATCTAAAAGAGACATGGTATTAGTAAGGGGAATTAAACTTGATACAGTGGAAGGGCTCAGCTTTAACTAACTATTCTTATTATGCATGGACTGTATTACATTTCAACAGGGTAGATACTAAGTGTGTCAGTCCATCAGACCATCTTGTTCTTCAACACTGATTCATCCAACTGCCCAAATGACAAATTATCTATACGTTTCCTTACTTTCTCTTTGCTGAGACCATCTCTGTGTCAGAGATTCTGTGCAACAGTTGAATTATCATCAGTTATTCCATATTTGTCCATTAAAACATGGATGTATTTAATTATTCCAGTACCGAATGGTGGTGTATGGGAGATTGAATGCAAGCACGGCATCACTGTGACAGCCAGGCTAAAGGATGCAGAGATCAGGAGCCACTCATGCCAAGGACAAATCAATCACTCAGAGTCTTTTTTCTTCCATTTAAAGACACTGATTTCAAAGCCTTGAAGTCCAAACATCATTTCTCACTCTTCCAAGCTGTTAATTGTTGTGAGGTTGCTCCAGGAATGTGCTTGAAGTATCATGAGACAGTGTGTATCAAAAAGTCCCAAAATGAATGCTTTTAATCATGAAAATTTTTATTTTCAATGACTTTATTGAGCTTTGAGCTCTTTGATTCTAATATCAGCTTGAGACTTTTGAAGTTTAATATTCTCAGTTATCTTTATGTACACATGCCAATGCAAATTTTTTAGATTTTAATCATTAAGGACTTATTTCCATGATGTCAATAAGTGCAGTGCAATGTGTGAAATCTGCATTTAGCACTCTCATAAAACTTGTGAGTTTACATAATGCACCATGTTGCTTGGGCATTTATGGAAGCAATTCCAGTTATAATGTAATATTTAAAATATTAAATGTTTGACTCTTCTCAGAACAAAAAAAGAGATACATGCTGTCCTTTACATCAAACATTCAGCATGATGTTGCCATGCCAACAGTCATTAAATGTCATCGTTAATGGATTTTCAGCCTTTCCTGTTTAGTTCAGTAGTTAGATATTAATTTTTAAATGAATAATGCGTTCTGTGTTCTTTCACTTTTTCCTGTGCTTTCAGGATTAATTGCTGGCGGATTTCCTGTACTTCCTGGAGCTATTAGCCAAAGGATTTAGACCATTTGAATATTGGAAGAGCTTTTTACACTGTGTCATAATTCACGGTGAAGAATCAGTCCATTTCTAATTTTTTTCTCAAGATTGACAGAAAAATATTCTTTATATTTCTACTTAATACACGGATACAAAGGGTATCTGGTGAGCTGTGACAAAATGAAAGCTCATAGAAAGTGGTTAAAACGTTAACTCTGCATTTGAAGTTTTGGTGACACTCCCCCTCTAAACGGTCATCAGTCATTTTCATGAATTCTGTGCCGGCTGTTGAAGGGACGTTTGATGTCATAGCCCTCAAATGATTAATGAAAGTCTTTGTTTGGCTGGAGAAAACAAACCCATTTGACATTTACAATTAAAGAACCTATGGATCAGCCCATTTTTTATGTGGGGCTGACGATTTCCTGCAAAGGCCAGATGTTATTTTTTTATCCATCCAAATTAGTGTTACTCTTTCATAAGAAAAATAATATCCAGGCCATTATGTATGAAATGATGACGCTTTTTATTCAGAGCATTTAAAACAGTGACGTGAACAGCTAAAACGATACAAACCGTGTGTAAAAGCAGGGAGAGTTCAGCCTGAAAAGCAGCTCCTCTGTGAGGAGAAATATAGGCCTACATGTATAGAAAACACTATTAGCCTTCGGTAGAGTACATTGCCCTGCCTGTGGGATTTCCCAAGACCTATAAAATGATGTGCTGAGTAAATGCCTTTAAGTTACACTCTCAACCTTACACAGAGCTTATAAAACCAAACAAAACACTGACTTTTCCCTGCAGGAGAACTGCAGCAATAATATTTTCTAAACACATAACTAGGTCTAGTGACACAGTGGCTTGATGGGTAGTGCAATAGCTTCATTCTACTACGGCGGAAGAGGTTCAAAGACTGCCCATGGTTCTCTGTCTATGGGATTTGCTTGTTGTCCAAAGTGTGATTGTGTGTTTAAGACAGTGTTTGTGCATTCTGCCAAGGACTGATATGTGTAGGGTGACCCTACGTTGTGTCATATGTTACCTGAGATTGGCGTTAAGTGTAACCCTAATCAGGATAAGGAGTAAGATGCTGGATGGACCGTCACAAAAAACGTTTGTTATTTTTTGTTTCCTTGTTTGTCTGTTTCATTAAGTAACAATTAAGTAAGTTTTAATGATGATTTATGACATGGCTAGTCTCTAATTACATAATAATGCATGGACAGCTTTCAATTATGTGTAAAGACTCATCTTTTGGCATAAATGACACAGGAGAATTTCATGTCTTTTATATTCGTACAGTAATTTTACCCAAACATTCTATTAAGCTCTTTCTTTGGTGTCGCTTAGATTGAAGTGTTCCCCTCCCTTCAACGTAACAAGGATCGTGGTCTGTATACCTCCAGCAGGGGGCAGCAGAGCTTCAGTCGCCACATCAAATAGGTTTGATAGCCTGGACTGGGTGGTTTGTTTTTTTTTTTTTTAACTTTTGGGTGAAAACTCATCTTCACTGGTTGGCGTCGCATGGGACGCTTCCTTGGCAGTCTTTGGTCGGCGGTTGTGTAGTTCAGAAAAAGTGGCGACAAAAAAGCTATTTGAAAAGGAAAACTAAAGGCTACGTCCGGTTAGAAAGAACACAAATCTGCCTGGTGAACATTTGAAGCTATAAACACCTAAGCTCAGGGATAAAAAAATAAATAATGAAGTGCGTCGCCAGCATATTGCTAAAGTAATTAATACTGTTCTGAATTTAGTCATTTTTGTAGAGATACTAGTTAAATTTTCCCGAGTTGTTCATAACACTGAATTATTGTGCCTAAGAACCCTGTAATGAATATTTGCATACACTTTCAGGGAGGTAGCTCATAGAGGCTTCCCTTTTATTGTGAGCGCCAAAAGAAAACTAATAACGTAAATTTTAAACGCAGAATATTTCATTGCATTTTATAATATAATAAAGCTGTTTATGCTGTGGTAAAGCCACGACGAAACGCAAACTGACTTCGATAATTAATTTTACACATGTAGGTATACATAAATTAATACCACACATATGGTAATAATAATAAACCAGTACATATGGTAGAATATATAAACAGCTGTGATGGGTGCATCACATATCAGAAAATGTAACTGATACTAAGGCTGCAACTTCGTTCGAAATTATATTATTCATATGGTACCAAATGCTGTTTTGTACTTTATCATTTAAAATGTACTCCTGGTTTCGTTTTAATTTCTGTAATAATAATTGTAATTATTAGTTATGATGTCAGTTATTGCAAATGAATTATAACTCAAAGATTTTTCTCTCTGGACTGATTGTTAGTAATTATATCAATTTATAGAGCAATTTTTTTTTTTTAAATGTAACTACTTCAAAGAAGACTAATCTTTTTACTAAGGTTGAAGACTTTTTTTACTAAGGTTGCTTGGAACGAAAGCAAATATGCTGCATGATCCCAGTACCACCCTTATTTAATGAAGACTTCTAAAAGTAAATCGTAAAATCACTACAGCTGTGGTATATACCTTATACATGCTGCATCTGTGTTGGTCTGTATCCCGTTCGGGATGTAACGTCTGTCTATCTCTTCCTGGGAAACATTTTTGATTACTGCATCCTTAGTTAGACAAGCAGTTGCTAAAAACTGATTATATGTCTGAGTACACTATGTATGTAATGTTATACATTTTGTTAAAATGCACATTTTATCCCATTAGGTAATTATGAATGGAAGAGCTCCCTGTATTCAGTTAAATGTAGCCCCACCAGCTCCAAAATTAGCCACATACTGATGTCATTGCTAAGCATGTGTGTATGAACACAGTACGAGCTGGTATGAGACCACTGACAAGTGCAATCATATTGCCTCCCATAAACGCTATGTCTTCACAGTGCCCATGTTGTACTCACCAAATCCAGTAGGGTGACACCAAAGAGGAAGCCGTCTGCCATGTGCAACTCCCATCTGAATTACACAGTGAACACGGGTCCGAATGAAACTAACAACTGTGAATGCTCATTCTTTTAAAACAAATCAGTACTATGTGAGAATATCCCAGCTTTAGTCAATGCGTCTGGGGGACTTTTTACTGCTTGGGATGGCAAAGTGAACCACGCAGGGATTTTGCAAGATTTTGCAAGTTTGTTTGTAGACAATTCTTTTGTGGAGGTAAGACAGGACCAGGAGTGGAGCTGATGTAATGCAACATAAACGGAAGAAGAGGGCTCGGGGGAAACAAAATAAACAAACAAGAAAGTCACGCATTGCAGCTGAATGGGGGGAAAACATTACATTGTGGCTTGGGCCCAAACAGGGTGGGGCAAACCAATTTAGGGACACTGAGGTGACTGCTGCATGTAATTTGACTCCACCTCCTACAACAGGCAGAGATCTCACCCTCCATAGTACCTCAGCTAGGTAATCCTCTTTTCTATACCAGGCTTTCAATTGTCAGAAGCATTGTTAGTGCCATGAACAGTTTGTACACAGTAGCACGTAAGAATCTTGTGTCTCTACCAAGCTGTGAATATGTTGCCTCTATTGTTAAGCTGCTAACTTCCTATAGAAATTCCCATAAGATAATCCATTTTGAAAGATTGGACCTGCTCCAGCAATGCTGAGCCCCTTGAATGCTGTTTAAAAAAAAACGTGGGGTTTGCTTTTTCCTAGACAGATTTCCTGTGCTGCCGGTAATTCCCCCAGAGAAATTAAAACCAGCTTGATCTCCCTTTAGCATGAAGAACAAGAGGGAAAAATGTCAGTTATTCTCTAGACATAGCCTGACTACAGGGAAAGAAAATGCTGAGTTGTGGCACCTATTCACACATGTAAAGAAATGAGGCCAATGGGGTCTCATTAGCCCAGGCCGCCAAATCTGATGCCAGTCCTTTCCTTTTGGATATCAGCGAAAGCAAAATCTACAGGAGAACGGATATGGTTTCCTGTATTTTCTGTTTCCCACATTCAACACTAAGCAGGGCAGGCCCCAAGCGATTAGCTTACAGACACCAAAGATCACTTGAAATTCTTCTTTTACATTCAGGGCACCGAATGAGACATCAAACGCTACAGCAATAGAAAACATACTGTCTGGGAGAGGTACTCAAGTACTGATTTCAGCAAACTTGCATTGGTAACACGTGTTGTATTATGGTGAAATGTATGTGAAGGTATTTGTAGCGGGGATGGTGCTGGCAGCACGTTTGGCATAGTCACTGAGGTTATTGTGGTGTAAGAATTCAAAATTATAGTTTATTCTCCTCTCAATCAGGTTATTCAAAGTGTGACCTTGCGGACTTGGAATACACAAAACCATTAAAGTGGTGATATCTTTTATCTGTGTTTGAGCTCCTTAGATTCAGGCTCGCTACCAAAAGCCGGTCTTTTGAGTACGTTCTCTGACATGAGGACTGAGAAGGCAAAATCTGTCTCACTGCTGCATTTTCAGTCACTTTTCTTCTCAGCAAAAACAACACAAAGGTGTGAGTTACTGCTAAATCTCTTATCCCAGGCACTTGTGATTTCTGATGATAAATCGTCTTTCAACCCCTTGCCAACAGCTCAGCTGCAACACGAAGACCCCTGCAGGTTCCTGAGGAGACCCCATTTCATTTCTACTCTCGTCATATCTGAAAATGGGGTCACGTCTTTTTTGTTTTTTGACACCTTGCTTTGGTTTTTTTTCACAGCAATAGCAACTTTTGAAGAGTGAAATGTACTTTGATGGGTAAAAAATTCAATATTTGGCATTCATTTCGAAAAGGAAAGTCAAATTTTTTAAACTGGACCCGTGTTAAACACATCAAATAAAGAAAGACGGGAGGCAGAGTTTCCAACCTGATGGAAAGTGAAATGGATCTTCTTTATTTGCCAGGGTTTTCGGTTAATACATTGACTGAACACTTTAAAAACACTGTAACAAGCCACTGTGACATAGCAAAGACCATTAAAGAGGATAATTCTAGGTGACTATCAGTGTCATTCTGTCAGAATTGTACTAAAAACAAAATAAATAAAAGACCAACGAAACACAACTATAAGAATCTTCACTTCTGATTGCAGCAAGATTGGGAAGAAACATCATGTGACACTCCATTGATGTTATCCCGGAATCGACGACGTAGAAAGGTAGTTACAAGTAGTTCGTTACAAAATCTGAAGGGTCCTGCTTCTGGTGGCCGCATCAGCCAAAGGTTTTAAAGGCACCATGGGAGGTGAGGTAGTATCACCTTCCATTTCACATGGTGGCACAGGTTTGACAGAAGGAGCACCCATTTCCAAAACTGTACAAAAAAACTGCCATAATTAAAGGTCCCCTCATTTAAAAGATTACACAGAACTTCTTAACAAACAATTTTTAAATTACCCTGCTGTTGAAAGGTACAGTATATTGTGCGGAACTCACAGTGCTGTCTGTGAACAGTACAATGCGTTTGTTGCTTTTTGTCTGTAATATGTTGCCTGGGCAAATGATTAAAGTGTGATAATCATCCCTGTGTGAACTACGAAGGTCTTCAAGTCACTGTCAGGGGTAGTGTCTGCCAGTCGGCTCAGCTGATGTTACACGACTGCCTGACACAGCGCTGTCCTGTTTATCGTGTTTGTATTCAAGAATAAAACCGTGATTCAGACTGTGTTAAAAACTGTCACATATGAATTTAAATTGTATCTTCCATTTGTTATTATGTGTGCGGACCCTTTTTAATTCATATGGCAAGCATGAATAATAACCGCTTCTGCGTGCAGGCTCAACACTTTGCCACACACAATATATGTATTGACTGTATGTGGCATGGCACATGAATGTTTTAATATCATTCTTCGTATTTTTCTTAATATGAGAAGAACACCTCAGAGCATGATCTCAATTACTGTACACTTGCCCCCTGTATTTAACTACAGGAGAAACCGTTAGTATGATTTCAGTTGATCTTCCAAACTCACATTAGGCACGGGATCATTGTGCTGCCTTTACTGGAGCCTCTTGATTTGACGATACTTTAAAACACGGTTTTATGCATGCATGGAATCTCACACTACTGCCCCAAAATAGGTATGCTGGTTATCAACAAGACAAGAAAATACAAATTTAAAAAAATGAATTTGGCTGTCTAACAAGTGTGTTTAAAATAATAGCTGTTCAGGTCTGCTTTGTATGCTTCTCAAAATTGAGCATTCGAATTTGAATCCTTAGCTTGCAGTTGGACGCACTCGAATTTGAGCCCCTCTCTCCTATGTTCTCTGTAGTAATCTCCATTCCAAAATACCTCCGTGCCTGAAGACCTAGAAGTTTATTACCCTGCATGAAATGCTATTTCAAGAGGAGCGAGTACTATTTATGTTTGAGCTGTTCAAAAGCACCATACATTCGCCAAGAGAAGCAATTCAGCCACCAGATACCTTTTCGCTTTTTTAAAAAACAACTTCACATCAGCAATTAGTGCTTATGAAAATGGTGTTGTTTAATGTGACTGGACTTGTAAATAACCGATTCTTTAGTGAGCTCCCTTGAGGGAAGAATGAGTATAGTAGATGAAGGCTTAAAGGACTCTCTCAAGTTTGAAAAAAGAACTCTTACATAAGCCACCTTAGTTATTTTGAATTAAAACAAAATCCATAGTTCCGTAGTATAAAGTAATACTTGAAAAAAAAAACAGAGAACTGAAGAGAGAAGCGTGCTACAGAAGACACTTTTACATTTTCACTTATCTTGTCCTCCTGGTTTATGCTAAATATCAAGTGTCCTTTCAGCAGAATGAAAAGCAACATGACCAGAGAGAGACAGTACAGCGCTGTATGTTAATGCCTACTAATGTCTCGCATATGCCCAGCATATACCCTCCAAACCTGACAGAAAAACCAAATGAACACCAAGGGTAGTGACCTGGGGTGGACCGTCGAATTGAAAGTGTCTAGCCGGCAGGGCTGGTGAGGACAGACAGTTTTAGTGCACAGGAAGGAGTCGTGGGGAGCACTTCCTGTACCCTGCTTTGGGGCAGGGGGGTCTGGAACATCATAAGCACCAAAGATACCTCTGCTGGCTGGCTGGCTTGTCAACAGTGAGGGTCTACATGGAGTCTCCCAGGGAGTCAGAGTCATCCAGAGAGAGGGGCAGGTAAAGGTCCTGCATGGGTAGGATGAGTCAACACTAATGTTAGATATTTACACATTAGCATCATTCTTAAAATACAGTTACAGAATCTTACTGGATTCCTGGGCTGGAAGATCTCCTAGTATCTCACAGAAACTAATCTGTACCTTAAATACAGTCCTAAGAAGATGGCTCTAACATCCTGTACCTATGTTCAACCACCTAAATCGCCACCACATACAGGGCTGAGCGGTCTGACACCACAGTGGGCGACGCCCTAGCCCAAGCCAGTGTCTACCTTGTGTTTGCGGAGGCTGCCCGGGCTGGTGGGTGTGGAGATGGGGGACTGCTTGGAGATAGGAGTGGAGATCTGACTGCTGGAGCCCGTCCCACTGGCTAGAGAAACACAGGAGGCACAGAGGTGGACAGTAAGCTATGTTAAACTACTCAAGCCCTCTCAGAAGGCTGTCCATCCCTGGCTTTGTCCTTTCTTTGGGAAGGAGGCCTGTCTTGCTAAGATGTCTGAATGCTGCTTCCTCCCGGCTGGTAAGGCAAGCAGCATTACTCGATGCATGTGGACTGGTTGCTAGGATACCAGTGCAGACCGTTTACATCAGAAGGTGGCATAATGCGTGAGGGAGAAGCTATCAATATCGAGGAACCAAGCCCTTATCAGCCAAGCCTCCATGTATCCAAAAAAATGAGGTTTACATATTTTAAATGCACGGAACAACGTACATATTTGACATCTATATGAAACGTAGCTTGTATCTCTGTTTATACATTTACAAATATGGTTCTTTTGTTAAATTCGCTAAGAAAAAAATGATCTCACTTGTAAAAGCAATTTCATTGCATGCATATTTTGCAGGTTCTTTCATAATCTTGCTAGAATATGTAATTGTATGATTACGTAAAGTACACACCAGTACACACTTTTCACACACAATCGCTGTTTTCCATTTTGGATTTCGATTAACTAATTAAAAATTAAAATGAAAATACATTCAGATTCATCGAGCTTTAAAATGTATGGAAAATTATGGCAAAAAACAAAAGGTAAGGAGTAAACAGGAGAACACATTAATAAATTGTAAAATATGATTCTTTATTGTGAAAAGAAATTAACAATAAACGGAAACCAACATAAACAAAAAAGAAAAAAAAACAGTTGTAATGAGAAAAGTAAATTCAAAATCCTCCTGGGGCAATTTAGGTGAGAAACTTTTGAGTTACATACAGGATAAACTTGTGTAGTTGATTCTGAGATTTCAGAATCAAGATTGAGTAGGATTACAAATTCACTGTAGTTACAGACCGAGTGGGATTACAGAGTGAGTGGGATTACAGACGATTGGGATTATAGACCGATTGGGATTATATCTTGAGTAGGATTACAGATTGAGTGGAATTATAGACCAAGTAGGATTATAGATTGAATGGAATTATTGACTGAGTGGGATTATAGACTGAGTGGGATTACAAATCTATTAGGACTACAGATTGAGCGGGATTACAGACTAAATGGAATGCACAATGTTAGCGACTGCTTGGGGTAACCTGCTTCAAGTTGATGAAATCACCAACATATGTTGGGGTTAAGTAGGCCGAGGCTGACATCTCATCCAACCCAGCAAAGCTTCAAAGCTTCATCCCTCTCATTTTTGGGATTAGAACCCTCAACAAATAGGAGAGTTCTCACAAGAAGCTCCTCTACAATCTGCCTTAATAAGATGCTTCATCTAAACTGAAAATTAACTTTTTAAGTTGAAAACTATTAACAGATGTGTTATTGCCTATGTAAGATACCACAGATGAAAGTGACTGCCAAGCAGGGAAGAGAAGAACTTACAACATCACTTGTGCAGACGAAGGAAAGGAACGAGAAAAACCAGGAGATGCTGATGGATGGGGCTTACAGTACAAGCTGCACAGAGACTCAGCTCACTTTGTGCATTTACAAGAAAGCGGCTGAGAGAGGTGACCATTCACTCCACACACGCTGGCCACCTTCGCAGAGGAGAGGTGGATTTAAATATCACTAACCCTCAAGAATAACCCCAAAAATTGACCAATGATTTAGCAATGCAGCCATAGTAAGGCCTGTCTGTGCTGAACATAACTACCTGGTTTTCCAGTGCATGCATTCAGTTATCAGGAACGAGGATTTTAATCTTGGTGTTTAGATTTTAAATACAGGCGTTAATCTGACTGTGCAGATTCTACTAGACAGTATAAAAGAAACATTAACATCTTCCCTCTTTTATACTTAAAAAGAATTTTTCCAAGTTTAAGCATCAGCAGAGTGAACGTGCTTTTCCATACTTCAGCACAAGAGAGCATTTTAAAAGGTCTGTAACGGTTCACATCCTTAGAGGCCTTGCTCAGGTGTGTGAGGACCTTGGCCATCATGGGCAGGGTCTGGAAGGCTGTGTGTTACGGGGCGATACAGAACACAGAGGGTTTGCTTTGACTGAATCCTAGTCTGCAGACGGTCTGTTGTAGCTGAGCCCTGGAGGTGCAGGTAGGCCTGCGAGACCATGGTTTACAACCTCATCTGTGCCCTGTGTGAACCACGCGGACACAACATAACGGGTGCTGATTCATCGTCGGTGGAGTTAACTATTGGGAGCATGCACAGCCATTTAAGCAAGTCACCATTGCTACGAGTGCAGCTTTGTGATGACCACTCACACACAACTGTACGCGCACCTAATGTTTGCAGTCATTGGCAGGAGTCTGTCAATGCAACTAGTGGTGGGACAAAAGGACTGTCATTTATACTACATGCAATAAATAACTGCTGGATTCCATGAATTTAAAATCAGATATCAGGACAGGCCTCATCTACCTCCGGTGTTCTGACAATGGCCATACGTCATAATTTATGTAAAATCACTGATAAAAAGCTCACCTTGACGTAGTATGTTTGTACACCTCCCCAAACACCAGCAGTATGCAGTAAAACATGCATACTGCAGATGTTGTTTGGTCAACGCACATGTGAACATCTGCATGTAATGTAAGGTCATACCAATCACATATGGAGACCCATGTAAGTGCCTCAAAAAAATGAATGGGATTAATAATACAAATATGTGACTTCTAGTGCATGCCCACAAGACCCACTTGATTAAAAGAATGTCCAAGAAAATGGCTCACTAGATGTACAGAGCACATTACATAAAACTGGACCTTCAAAGCCCAATGCAAAGTGCACAGAAGAAAAAAAAAAAAACAAGGTTAGTACAGAATCTCTCTAAATGGTACTAACATAAATCCACAGTAAAACAGCTGGAGAGTATGATATTGCTCCAAGATGGACCTGGTTGAAAAACGTTTCTCTAGGTTGTGAGTCTGACAGATGAGCAGTACACACACAGGAAGATCACTTCTCTGGCGGAGCATGAATGAATCAGTTATTAATTGTCTCACTGGATTCAGCGGGGGACTTGGTGCGACGGGCAGGTCCAGGGCTCTTGGTCAGACTCTTCTGGCCACTGGTTTTGGGGTTGGTCCTCATGGCTCTGCACTCTGTGAAGACAGATGGGCAACACTTTGTTATTAATGCATACTAGTAATGGTTTATTATTATTTTTCTGTGAATGCTTTCAACAATTACAGGAACCTGTTAAACCATCCAGTAACCTCCCAATACCAATCCTTTCGGTGAACTTACCAAAACACTACAAAGTGCATATATCACCAGTTAGCACTACACTGTCTTGTGAATTATTGTCTAGCAGTTTTTCTTGGACCCCGTTATTGTATTGTGTCTGTATTGTTTTATTACATCCATGCATTTTTTTACAAGTAGGTATTACATTTTTCTTAGTTCTGAATGTAGAAATTCAGGCAGAACCGAAGAAGCCCTCAAACCCACACACACACACACACACACACCCACGCACTGATGTGGGGAACCCACCTTGATTAAAGCTCCCATGGGCTGATTTGGATTTGCCTCCAGAGGAAAAGTGTGCTGAAAAGAAGGATTCAGACTGTTAAGGTATTCAGTACAGGGTTCACTGTGTCATTTTCACCGTGACAGCTGATGTCTACATTTCACCACAGCAGGTGTGTAGAAATGACCATTTACCCATGGGCAATAAAACAATGTATTCTATGGGGCAGTTAACTACAGCTGACACTGTCTGTCTCTCTGATATACACACACACACACACACAAATTCACTAATGGCAACTCCAATGTGTCCAAAGTTCATTTTGAAATGGTTTTAGTACCTCAGGCACACATAAATGCAGATTTACTTCACCTTCTGTAAATGCAGCAGTGATGTAAATAAAATTAAACTCATTTCTTAAATATGCTTTTTTTACAGAAATAATAGGAATGCTTAGCAGTACTCAAATCCATCTTCTAACTGCTTATCCTGGTCAGGGTCACGAGGGGCCTGACGCTTGTCCCAGGCAGAACAGGGCACAAGACAAGGGGTACACCTTGGGTAAGACACCTGGGCATCGTATGGCTCACACACACAATCATGTTATTAGCAATTCTGATATGTCAGTTATTGGATGGCAGGAGGAACCTGCACAACACAGGGAAAACACAGAAACAGCCTGCAGGTGTGTGGATGCACATACAGTCCTGCCTTAGGGCTTGAATGGATATGTCAAATGCAGGATATTTTAAGAATACCATTTGTGTAGCACTAGGTCTAGTAAAAGGTGAAATGACTTTTTCAGTTAACCTGGCTTGTCATATTTTAAACCTAGTTTATGGAAAATTGTAAAACAATATTTTAGGTTTTATGGCTTAGAACCAGATGGCTTGAAAATGATGGAATTCAGTATGTGGCACAAAAAAAAAAGAAACACACGACCTCAAAGATATAAATTATTGGAAAACTGCATCATTTTTCCACCAGAGCATGTAAAAATTCTCCTTCGTTAAATTGTATTTCCTGGTGCTTTTTCCTCCAAGGAGGCCAACGGCAATGTTTTACTTTCACTGCAAATAGGTGCCTTTGCCACAGTGGACTAATGCTTTCTGAGTCGGGGTTATAAGGAATTTCTCTTAAAAATAATCCGTCATTTCAAAAGTATGCAAAGCACGCAAACGGGGAGAAACTGAAACACATTTGTCTATTCGACTGGCTTAGATGAACGAAAACCAGGCGAAGTGCTGCGAAGAAGCAGGACAGCAAAATGACTGTAATGTCATGATAAATGAACCGCTTTAATGCTAAATGCTTGCTTTCCACATTCTTTGCAAATGTATTCCACTTTACTTATGAGACTGCCTGAGAAAAATTGCTAAAGCAGCGTTAAAATGTTAAGAAACTCAAAGAATGGAAAAAAGAAAATCTTTATCCTGTAAAAAGACAGGGTAATTTCAGTCTGCAACTGGAAGATGGCACTGCAGGAATAACTCTTTTGTGCCAGAAATCAAATTTATTCCTTTGAGGACTATGAGGCTTAGGAAAACAGGTTAATTACCTCACTGTGCTGTACCTCAGATATGTGTAATACTCTTTTTAAAACGGATTCACTAAGGAAGACGCGGCAATGTAACCTGACTGTACGTGTATCTATATCCTAGCATAAAGCAAGTTTAATTGCATGTCATCACTCAGCCATCCATCCATCCATCTTCTTTAGCCGCTTATCCGTAAGGTTCGTGAGGAAGCTGGAGCCAATCCCAGCCGACTTCAGGTGAAAGGCGGGGTACACCCTGGGCAAGTCGCCAATCCACCACAGGGCCAACACAAAGACAAACACCCATAGACACTCAGTCATTTAATAAGAAATAATAAAAAAAAACACATTTGGAGAAAAAAATGCAGCAGTAGTCCACATTTCTACGTTTGCAGATAAAGACCTCAGCAGCTTACTTGGTGAGGTTATGACAACACAAAAAGATATGCATTTACAAGACTTGTAGATTTGTTGAAGCCAGGACATTTTGCCATGACAGACCAATATGCTTTGACTTAAAAATGGGGGAGGAGCTTGTTATAGGGAGGAGCTTCTTTGAGGTTCTTACATGGCTTTAGCCTCCAAAAGTCAATATTTCAAAAAATTTTTCCCAGTCTGCTGAAACATTTAGGGAAGGATGTTTTGAATTTATGAAGCAATGTTTCACACATAGAAAATCCATCTTTTAGTGATTGTTCCACCCAGACAAATGCGATAACAAGAGCGTGGTGTAACCAGTGTGGTTGAAACTTGAATATGCTGTTATTTGTTATACAGAAACAAAGCAGAACATAGAGGTCAATAAACTGTAAATACATTGCAATACAATACAAATTATTTTTAGCTTACAGATTGTGATCTATATTTAGTGATAAATTAGTACAGTGGATAAAAGTTAAAATGCCCATTTAAAAGAAATAACATCCCAGTAGGTAGCACTGTGTCCTCACACCTCCATGGTTGGGGGTTCGAATCCTCCCTCTGTTCAGTATATGTGGAGTCTGCATGCTTTCTCACTGTGTTGAAAGGGTTACCTCCAGGTTAAGAGAACTGGGGTGTCTGAATTGTCCAGGGTATACCCCTGCCTTCATGCTCCAGGCTCCCTATGTCCCTTCCAGCAAAGAGTTAAAATTTTGGTAGATGGAAAACATGACATAATGACTACAGCAAGTATATCAGGTTGTGCTTTGTGCCACAAATTCACACTTTTCCAATTCTTTGATGAAAAACAACACACATCCACAAATACATCTTGCTTTGAAAAGCAGTGTAGCGAGATTTATAGAGGGTTATCAGTACCAGGTCAGTACCGAAGTAAACTGAACATGACTAAATGAGGGATACAGAGTCTGAAAAGCAGGTGGTTTTCATTGTGCACAGGGCCATTTATAAAAACTAGATTTCTGTAAATAAATCATGGCAAAATAAGATATCTCATCAACTTTGACAGAGGGGTCATTGTTTTGGAACACAAATATGGATTTCTGTAATGAAGACGTTGAAACTTGCTGATACATTATGAGGAAGAGTGACAGTACGTAGGCATAGGAACAGGAGGGAAAGACATCAACAACCAGGAGGAGCTTCTCAACCACGATACCTGTGCTTCGGTGAATGGTGCAAGGTAAAAAAGACGGAAGTCTAAAATATCAGCGTGACATATGAGCACTGCATTGTGTTATGATAAAGCTGTTGTGCATAAACCCATGGGTAAACCAAACAATGCACTTTTGCCATCAAAGCCGTTGGTCTAGAGAGCGGTGATATGGTGAGATGAGTCATCGCTCACCACGCCTTGAACAAGCAGTGCTTTATATGTCTGATGCACGCAAAAAACGAAGCCAGCATGTTCAATAAATAGCTGTGGGTGGCTCTGTAGGTGTATGCAGTGTATTGTCCTGGCGTTTCTTAGGGTCACTTAGAGGGCAAGCTAAATACCAATCAAATCAAAGTCAATCTGAGGTGATCTTACTGAAGTGAGGTGTTTCAAACGTGACGGTAGGTGTGGAAAATTTCCAGGATGACACTACAAAAGTGGTCTGTGAGTGGTTTGAAGAGCACGATGACAACATGAAGCTTATGTCATGGTTGCCCCAGTCAGAAGCTCTCTACACACCAGAATAAAGACGTGAGGTGGAGAAGCATACTGTGTTTTCCTATACCCTCAAATACTAAGTGATTTTCCTATGGAAAATTGTACTGCAGCCCCGCAGTAGATTAAAATTTGTTAATGAGCTAATATAGTAGTCATGATTAACAAAATGTTAAGTTGACTCTTTGCATATTCTTTATTGAAACGCAACTATATTTATATCTGAATAAAAGACAATAAGCTTAACCAAAATTAAATAGGAACAATGCCTGACAACACAATATACAGTATATTTGAGAAAAAGCACGAAGGCATTGAAACTACAGCCAAAGCCACCCTACCGTTCTCGTCCAAAGAGAAGTCATCTTGAGCATATCGAAATTTCTCAGGACCACAGGCAATGAAGACATCGTCGTCACCGAAGAAGTCCTGAAGGCAAGTGACCTGCATTTTGAGGAGAATACGTTACATTTAGACGTGGGATGACAAATCTGGTGTAAGTGATGCCTCTCTCTTATAACTATTATAAGTGAATGCACTATATAACATGACTAAAGACAAGGGTTACAAGAAAAACTGACACATAATGTATTCCACCACTTCCTGTAAAAGAAAGGAATGAGGACTGTGATCAATAAAATGGCACAGAGCTGCACATTCATTTCTTAGGGACAGATCAATTCTTCTGTCGGCTCATGAATCCAGATTTGACTCCATTACATGAAGAGTTGTGATGACACATGATGACACATCGTAAATAGTAATTAACTGAATATATTGGAGAAAGAGTAAAAATAACAACATTAGTGTAAATATCCAAGAAAATTATTCAGCAAATTTGTGATGTTACCAGTTGTATTGTTCCAGTATAATACAGTATAACCGTGAAGATGATGGATTTTCCATCTATGTAACCACAATGCAAACGTCATGTTCTCACAACTGCAACACCAAGTAACTAAACCTGCTACAATGGCAACATTGCCACACACATTCTACATTCCTTAAATCTCACAATCACAAAGAGGGCCAAGAAACAAATCACTCAAATTAGTGACAGGTTCATGTGACTCGTTCCTTTTTTGAGCTGCCAAGGCCTAACCCAGGACCTGCCAACTGTTCGCAAGTACTGTGCCTCTTTGCAGTGAATGGTTTGAAGCCAAACCAACAGTGTGGTGATAAATAATGTTTCAAATCACCCACTTCGCTCCTCTTCACCAAAAAAAGCCATGCAGGTCCATGCCTGCTGCCTGGTAATGGGGCTGAAGGCAGGGAAAGCACCCAATATTCATTATGACTGACAGATACACCAATGATAATCAATTTGCTATTACTTTGCATGATTGCAGTATGCAAACAGTGCTGATGGGTTGTGCTTGATTTGATCTTGAAGTTATAATGTGAGTAATAACCAATGTCTTCAAAATGCAATTCAATTTAAGAAATGGCTGACAATTACCAACTAGATCTGTGAAGGTTAATTGTCTGACCTTAGCTGAGGTTCGTTATAGCTGAACATTACACCAAGTTAATCACGGCTACTCCCAAAAGAGATGCAAAAATGGATAATGTAATATTAATCATTCCATGTACTTCATAAAGTAATCCGCTTAGTAGATCCCATTGATTCTGCATAGCTCAAAACCGTTGCAAGTGCACTAAAGCGCTCACTCTCCAAATGTTTGTGTCCACTTGAACACAGACACAGATGACTTTGAAATGGCTCATATTTAGCTCACATCCACCTGTACTTCTACACTGAATTGATTAGTATTGGAATGATTCCAAAATATGGCAGCTTCTCTCCAGGAGATATCCCATGACACAGTGAAATGTGTTGGTCAGCATTTCCTTCTCAATGGTAGGCTGGCAAGACATTTAAATTACCAAGGTGGTCTTAACATGTTATATGCACAGAGACTTAAAAATTACTACAGATGGTTCTTCATACTCAATGCCACAAGACACTGTCAATAGCATCAGATATTTCAGGTTATTTGTTCATACCCCACCACAGATATCTGTAGCCTGATGCCCGTACAAATGTACGTGTCCGTGTAATCCCATCAAACATAATCCTGACATTATGTTATTATTAAAGAAGGCCTACAGTTGAATATAGGAACAAATGGTTCGGCTTGTTTGTTCTACTTTCCTATAAATTAGAATGCTTTAATTCAAAGAGATAAACAGTAGCCGAAGCCAAAAAACTGAACAAATAGCTGCAAAATGCCATCCTTAGCCCTAATTACAATTATCTGGCATTTAATCCTGTCACAGCATGACAGATACCTAAGCCACACCAAGGCTTCATCCACACTACCACATTTTTATTTAGAAATGCAGACGTTAGTTTTTGTTTTCATCTTTCATCCACACTACTCTAGTGTTTTTAAACCCTGAAAATGTAGACTTCTGAAAACATTCCACAGAGCTGTATATTTCTGAAAATACCAGCTCACCGTTGCAGTGTGGATGGGTGAAATTGGAGTTGTGAAAATGCAGACTCTAACCACACTGATTGGTTTGGCTTATTACGTGACCCTTCCCTGACTGGATCCTGCTCATTACAATTATGTGCTATGTGTTTTTGGTTGTAGTGTGGGTGGGGATCACATAACTCAATGGGGGAAATAAAATATGACTGATGAAATCAACAGTCAAAAAAATGACATTCGGTCAGCCACTAAATCTTGCCTGCCATCAGTGGCGGACACTGTCATTAGAGGGGTTATTTTGTGGTGTGATCAGCGGCTAGAGAGCCGGGCTTCTCGTAACTACAATTCCCTTACACATACAGTACATCAAACCCCAAATATTCTGTAATGCAAAATGCCAGTTCACACTGATACCTACAGACTCTAACCCTGCTCTACTCAATGTAAATGAGGAAGAACACGTAGGATTTAAAGTGTGATCTCAGGCTATGGTACCCGTGGAGATAAAACTAACACTATTCTATATTTACAGTAGGTGTAGGACCAATGATTTGGTCTGTTAGTGTGAATTGCGCCTGCCACTTAAGAAAAACAGAAATGAAAATAAAAATTCCTGAAAGCAACAGCTTCACTCATCATAGGAAAATTCTGAGTTTGAGCATTGCTGAGAAGGTGAAAACGACTCGCCTTACTTTAATTAACAGACGAGGGACGTTATCATACGGTGAGGGGGGGCAGGGGGAGCTCGTACTCTAGGTCTACACAGACACGTCTGCTCCCTCTCCTTCTACTCTGAGTCTTCCTCACAGGCTCACATTTCACTTCACCGTTTCCATGAGTCAGACGTTTCCATAAGTCAGGATGAAGACGGCTGTTCTCTCCTCCTGGCTCTTATAGCCCGTAATTACAGCATTAATGATGGCACCCAGCCTGTGGCTGTACACCACATGACGTATCAGTCCCCGGCAGTAAAAAAAAAAAGAAAAAAGGAAGCAACTCAAACACACACGATAAGGAGATCACAATGCATAAACACGTTTCCGGGAGGGATATGAGTGTACCTTAGTTAGTGTACCCCAGAGTACCTTATTTAAAGTGTGGAAAGATCTCAGGCGTATTTTCCTTGGAAGAGAAAAAGCCTGCACTCCCACTCTGGACCAGTGGGGGGCACACTACCCTGCGAATTTCCAGTGTCTATCATAACAGAATCCATACACAGTCATGTTTTATCGGGATCTATTACCTTACAGGGAAGCACAGTGGACGCCCAGTTGGATTGAATTTGGCACAATCTTTGTTGAGCTAGTCTAATGCCCGTGTGTTTCTGCCCCATTTCCGCCCACAATCCGTAGATGTGCTGTTGAGGTGAAGAGGTGACTTATCATATGAATGTTTTGTGTGGCATTACAGTTCAGCATGTACTGTACCTCAAACACCATTCTTCACCATCACCATGGAGCAATACTTCGTGGAGTGGGAATATACAAATGGATATTCCAATAAAAAACAAACAAACAAGCTGTAAAAAAAAAAAAGGTTCTGTCAAGGCCAGAGCAGAACCCAAAGCACAAAAGCACCCGGCTATCAGGATAATAGCTGGCAACACTTTTGAAAAGCTGTGTACCTTCCAGGCATTAAATTGTGCCAAATTATTGGTGGAGGCAAGAGAGACGGCGATTGAATACAGAGAGAAAACACAAGGGGAACAGAGCCATCTGGGTTGACTTGAAATGCGGCATTTTGGCTGTGTTCACAGGGTTTAAGTAACTTTAAAAAAGGTTCAAACAGTCCACTTCTGTCTTCCACGCACAGCTCCCCTGCACAGGCATAGGGCACAGCTGGGTCCCTGTGTTCCTGTGACATGGCCGATGTGGCTTGCCGACCAAACCGTAACGCATCTCCCTGTCTGTGCCGCATGCGTGAATGCCAGTCGGTCAGCTCCTCAGTGCCCATTCTCCCACGCCCCCTCTGCCTCCCCCCGATCCCTGTCCCCCAGCTGGCTATCTCACCTGCCACCTGGCCCTCAGCAGATCCTGCGTCACTGCGGCCCCCCTGCTAAGTCATTAAAGCTTTTCTTATGGTTACAGTAATGGACTGATACCTCAGCCCAAAGGGAGTATTTTTGCATTCACTGTAACTGTATAAATACTTCCACAAAAACCGGTACATATGCACAGTAGATGACGGTTCTGTTTTAGCAGTGAGTATGGTATCCATGGCCTACAGCTCCTTTTGTAGCAACATGAATGGCTGCTTAAGTAATGCAGTAGAAAAGGCACCCTGGTCCTACAGAAGGTCTGCTGGCTGCATTGTCATTGGGGGGCAGGAGCTCAAGCTGAAGAGCAGAAAAGCATCAATAGGCAGCCCACTGAAGGAGAAACATGGTGAAAGACTTAGGAAAAAGAAATATTTTTCAGTTTTCTGATTAAAATGCACTCAATTTACACATTTAAAGACAAAATGACGCATCAACAAAGGCTACACATAAAAGAAATTATATACGATTGAATATTATACATGCTATATATTTTATACATATAGGTGGCACAGTGGCTCAGTGGTTAGTATTCGCACCTCCGCCATTGGGGGTTTGAATCCCACCTCTTGCTCTGTGCATGGAGTTTGCGTGTTCTCCCCGTGCTTCGCGGGTTTCCTCCAGGTACTCTGGTTTCCTCCTGCAGTCCAAAGACGTGTGTTGTAGGCTATCTGATGTGGCTAAATTGTCCATAGTATGTGACTGTGTGTGCACGTGACTTTGCCCTGCGATGGGTTGGCACCCCATCCAGATTGTCCCCCACCTTGTGCCACCAAGGCTGCCTGGCATAGGCTCCAGACCCCCTTCCAACTACCTTGAACAGGATTAGGTAGTTTGGAAAATGGATGAAGTAGTATTAAACAGTATGATATATGACTGAAACAGACAATTGTTCCTTCTGAACTGTATTTTTGTAAGGTCTCTTACTAGGAGGATGCACTTATCAACCTTGATTTCCCAATCTGGAAGGAGTGTTAAAGACAGGTCCAAACTGAAGAAACAAAATGGTAGAAAAACAAAACAAGCCAGCAGAGGGCTTGAAACCTACAGTATCTATACCTCTAAAGACTAAAACATAATCACATGTGTATAAAGGTGGACGTTTAGAAAGCCAGACTAACATGTACTAGGAGAGAAAAGACAATGGTACAGTGGACTTAGCTTTTGTAAGGGAAAAACAATGTTAGACACCTTTTACATTTTTGCAAGTGTGAGGTCACTAAACGTCGCTGGGATACAAAATAAAGTATGTGAATTGCTGAAAGATTGCAAACAGTAAATGTACTGATCCCTTAAAGAAGTGTAAAGAGAAGAAGAGCCAGATATGACATTATTAATAAAAAAAAATTGTTATAAATGCTATGGTCAAAACGAAGAAATCTCATGACTCAGACTTCCTCGGGAAATATCAAGAGTGATGAGAGTACTTATTCTAAGGCCCCCTGGTATTTAGTTTAGAAATCCGTCTCCGCACTGAAAAACTGACTAATGACAGCACACAAAAATGAAGGAAACCAATTAGCCCCTTAAAACGTGCATATGAAGTTATGGAAACTATTATTCAGTCCAGGAGAAATGCTACCAAGCGCATTTTTGGGGACAGACAATGTGACCTTAGGAATGACAGGAAAAAGTGTCTGGAAAAGAGCACATTGAAGGAGTGTATAGACATGAGGTGGAATTCAGGGAAGTAAATCATTTTGGAAGAATGACTGTACCATGTCCCTGTACTGGAAAAGTCATCCATCCATCTTCCAGCTGAGTGTCAGGGGAGTTGGAGCCTATCCCAGGCAGCATAGGGCACAAGGCTGGACTATACCCTGGACTGGAGGCCAGTGCTACGCAGGGCACACACAATAACCTAATTAACTGCATATCTTTGGAATGCAGGAGGAAGTTGGAGTGCCCAATGAAAGTCTGTACATCACGGAGAGATCCTGCAATCTCCATGCACACAGCACTGGACTGGCTTTCAAGGGACTGGAAACCCAAACCCTGGAAATGTGAGGTAACAGTACTACAGACTGCCACTGAGCACCCACCCCCCCCACGCTGGAAAAGCAGTTATGGATAGTTATTGTGTGTACTGCACAATTCAGCATGTCTTTCAAACCAGCACCACTGGAAGCAGGTATGAACATTCTACTATGTCATGAGATTCCATTTTGTGAATTCCAGTCATACTTCTCTCTCTCTCTCTGTTTAAAATTCCAGAACAACTGTAATCATTCTGACTCCCCTTTCTCCCCACGAAAAAATGTGCTTCTGGCAGAAATACGTAAAATGCCATCAATCATTATTAAATTACAGTTGGGACACAGCAGAGAGCATAATGCCTCCTCACGTGCTATCTGTGAGGATCATTTGTCAGGAAGCACAACAGGGCCGGGCAAAAAAATATGAAGCTGACAGGTGACCTCACCCACTGTTTACAGCAAGCAAAGGAACACTGTCTCATTTTCATTGCAATACGATGCAAGGTTCCCCAAGACCGCACTCCAGAACCGCAGTGACAACCATACAGAACATGTGCCATAGAATGTGCAGATTAGACTGAGGTATGAGTCCATCCTATCAGTGACTAAGCAATCATACAAATCCATGAGCAAACAAATCAGCCAAACCGATCAATTTTCACCCAGAAGAAAAATAGGCAAACTGATGCAGAACAAACACAGGAAATAGTGTGGCCTGTTGACTCACAGATTTAGGGCACTCTGAAAGAGAGGGACAGACTGTGGTAGTTCAAACACACACAGAAAACAGCAGAAGAGAAAAAATAAATGTTTATAAGGACGAGGATGCTTGGAAATGCTTCATTACATGTTGCCAGGCTGTATAATTTATGAAACAAGAGCAGGAGGACTAGAAAATCATCAACACCCTTTCGAAATGTTATACATGTTATAATTTTGGCCTTCTCCCCAAAAACACAAAACAAATTTTTACAATTGTCGACTTCATTTACAAATCATATCCTGTAATATCCAGTTGAAGAAGAAACATAATCATAAATAACTAAAGACTGGCTGATAATGTTTCTAAAAGATAAATTAAAAGCGAGAACATAAGAAAACACCCTGTTAGGGTTAATACTTGCTTGAATTACAGGCCTGAGCCTGTTAGGAATCGCCACCAGCTTCGCACATCTAGAGGATGAAATATTTGCCCATTCTTCCTTATAGAATTGTTTCAGCTCAGTTGAACTGCTCGGTGACCGTCGATAGACTGCCCTCAAGCCAATTCAAAGATTTCCCATCATACTGAGGTCAGGGCTCTGACTAGGGCCACTCAAGGACATTGACCCATTTGTGCTTTAGCCACCGCACAGTTGCTTTGGTGGAATGCTTTAACTTGACTGTTATGTTGATTTTGGTCTCAGAGCACAGGAATGTCTGTCATTTGGTCAGTAATGCAGGTTTTAGAAAAATCTAGACGAGACTTGGTATGGACTTTTTGAAGAGTGGACTTTATCTTGCAGCCACCTATACAGGCCAGATTTGTGATGCCCTTGTGATATTGTAGATACATGCATACAATGACCTTTCTTTGCCAAAAATGTCTGTGGCTCCATTAAAGGTTGCCTTGGTAGCCTCCTTCTTGCTCCATCATCAAGCTTGGAGAGATGGTCCCATCCAGGTAGTGATGTGTTATCTCATCCACTTCCTGATGATGGTCTTTAAGGTCTTTTAAGGAATCATTAAAGCCTCTGATGTGTTTGTGCAGAAGCTGTTTTGAATGTGTCTTTCCAACTAGGGTGGATTTTCTCTTTGGAAATGTAATAAGAAGTAGCACCCTGCAGAAATAACTTATTGTATCCAGAACTAATCAAAGTCAAGACAATTAATCACCAGCGGACACCAATTATTTTGTTTTTGTGATCTATTTTATGCTCACTGTACCTTTGGCACTCTTTTGAGGCAGAAGTCATTAAAAATACAAGCATTATGAGTTGCATCACTGATGTGGATCAGTGGGTAGCCCTATACCTCACACCTGTAGGGTTGTAGGCTTGAATCCCACCTCTGCTCTGTGTGTGTGTGTACTTTGCAAGTTCTTCATATGTCATGCAAGTTTTCTGATACGGTTCAAAGAGATGCTGTTATTATAACTGGTATATTTAAATTACTTGTCATGTTTGATGGTGTGTATATATGCTCTGTGGTGAACTGACATCCCATCCAGAGTGTATGCCAGCTATGTAGCCCATGCTGCCTGGGACAGGTTCTAAGCCACCTATGACCCTGTGGATGGAAGACAGGTGTGTGGGTGACATCACTGCTGAGGATGTATGCCTCCATAAATGACTATGGGCCAAGAAAACACAACGTATCAAGATCGGTATTTATCACAGTCTTTTTCCAATAACAAGTTTTCATTTTTTTTTCCATTAAAACCTGATAAAAAATCGATATGGCTATGCAGATGATTATTTGGTGAGAGCTCAAATACACCAGCTGGTATCTAATGACACAGGGCTGCTGAATGAAAGTTAATGTCACACAACTGGTATAAATTCACTGGGGTTGGCTCTGGGTCTGGCAGCTGGCCATCACCATGGAAACAAACATGTTTGGCTATGAAAGCACATTACTGGCATTCCAATCATTTAACCTCTGGTTCCACTCATTCACTAGAGTCCTACATTTGGTAGTAGTGGAAGGCAAGTGTAGGGCATCTGGGTAACAACAGAGTTTTAACATATTTGTCTCTAGGACCGAAAGATCATGCAACAGTTTCAAAATGCAACCTGTGGGGGTTAGACAACATACCGGAAATGCATAAAAAAGACATTAACTTTGAAAGAAGCAAATCAAAATTAATAACACAGTTACCAAGATGCATCATATCAGGTTGGATGTCAATTAGCAGTCTGTCTTAATGATGAAGATCTGATATCAGCAGTTTGACATGTGAGTTTCAAAGCAACAGACAAAATATATCGGAGGCTGAACAGCTGGTGCTCAAATCATAGGTACCTCAGCCATAACAACAGCAATATTATTTAATTTGTCAAGGGAAACAGACTCAAAGTCCCGATGGCATATGTCAAATACGGACAGATTGCATCGACAAAGAGGAACCGTGGCCACAAACAGAAGCTGATGAAGAAGAGAGCTGGCTGATAAACACCACCGAAGCCTGGCCTCAGAAATTACAGTCGAACCGAATTGGCTCCTCTGAGACGCATTCGCAACAAACCCTGAATATAGTGAAGCTGACAAAGTTGTAATTTACTACAGGGCTACAATTCCGAGTGTCAAGGCCAGTGCACAATGCCATCCAAACTGCTGCATACATGCTATGAACTCTCAAGATTAGGTACGGCATGCAGTCTGCAATGTGACGGGGATCTGAGCATATGCCTGACAGAGAAAGCATGCAATCTAAAAGTGATCAAACAACTGAAATGAAATCTCCAATACTAAAACCAAAACAGTTAACCTGGGTATGAGGACTGCACTGATGCAGTTTACTTTGGTTGGATAATTAAGAGGTCATTTCGGTGGCAAAATTACAGCGATATAACTGGATAAAAATATGAGAAACTGTTGGGGTCAGTCCAGAAGACATACCTGGGCCGTCGTTGCTTCGGATATGAAAAACCATTAAATTAGATAAATCAGTGACTGAAATGCCAGGAATACGGTGAATGCTTTAATTTTACTTGATTCCTAAGGAGATGTTAGAAGGACAATATTTCTGATCTCCAGAAATACAACTACGTTAAAAAAATAAAATCAAAAATCCATTTCCAGCTTACCCCAAGCACATTTAATACTCATATAAAAGGAGCAGATCCACAAATTCACTTATTATCGTACATAAATCACATCCCTCTTCCAAGCACCTATCCAGTGCAAGGTTGCCGGTACAAAAATAATGCTTCTCATTAGCACTTCGAATTCTAAAAGTGCTCTTGGAGTGTGATTGTGTGCCCTGTGACAGACTGGCAAACCATCAGCTACCTCAAGCTCTGTGCATCCTGGAATATGCCTCAGCCTGCACTGGATAAGTGCTTATGGAAAAATGATGAGTGGATGTATGGATTCATTCATTCATTCATTCATTCACCCACTCTTTCACCAAGTACACAACTCACATTTATGCAATCACAGGCAGGCACAAAAAGAAGACAAGCCGTGTTTCGAAGTGTTTAAATTGCCTAATGCACGATCTTCAATTTAATTTAATGCAATTTTACTTATACAGCGCCTTTAACAAGGAGGATTGTCAAAAATGATTTACATAGCCTTGGGCCCAAGGTCCCCAGAGATTAGGCCAAAGGCGATTGTGGCAAGGAAAAACTCCATCAGGAAGAAGAAACCTCAGGAGGAACCAGACAACCACCATCCCTGAGTGGAAACTATACCTTCCAATCCGGCCCTTGGTTTTCATGGTTCATAGACCCGTCATGACCTGGAGCCCCCAGTGGCCCAAAAGATTGACTTTGCTCTGCCTCGGAAGGAGGCCATTCAGTATGGGTTTGGTATGCACCTGCATACACAATAGCAGCTGAGATACAGCATTCCGAATTTAGCCCATTGACCAACACAAATAGCACTGTATGAAGAACAGACAACAAGATGGATGCTGATGATGACTGCAGGACCGAAGATAATCACACATGACTGGAGATGCCTAGAACACTTCTGTGCATCCAAGCACACACAGCGACATACATGATGAAATGCTGACAATATGGATAATAGAAGTTAATGACTTAAGTCATTAACACCCAAGATAACCACACACACACACACACAGATTCCAGGAAGTGGTGACTGACAGACCAACACACCCCTGCTGGACTCCCTTTGAGCTGCGGATGCAGTCTCCTAGCAACCAGTTACACCAGCTGTCAGAAAGGAGCGAGGAGATAAGGTGCACTGCAGAACCGGGGAGGTGCTGGGGGGGGTAGTGGCATTAAGATTCTCTCTGAAACAGCACGGCAGCAACAGAGCGAAAACAAAGGCAGAGATCCCTGCAAACTGCAGAAATCCAGAGTTGGCACTTTCAGGGGGTGGGGTGGGGTGGGGTGGGGGGGTGCACTCAGCACATGAGCCGCAATGTCACCACCTGGATTGTGGGTGAGAGGCTTTGGTGCTAACAGGCGACACAAACGTAAAGAGGAAACCAGCAGGGAAGCACTCAAATAATTCTCAAATAAAACCAGACTGCAGGTATTCAGAAGTCATACGCACTAGCTTCGATACTCAACAGTTAATTAAATACCATACCTAATGGCACTGGATATAAATATATTTATGAATACAATCACAAGATTAAGACATGCAAAAGGGCTATAAATAGGTAACTGTTTTGTGTCAGAGCACACGAGATAGTGATGACTCACGGCTTAGTGGGATGATCAGAAGGTGGGGAACCTGACAGCATCAAGAAGCAAGCAGCTAAAAGCGATGGGTGGTGCGCATTCAAACGGGGCGGAACTGCAGCCTTTTCACGGGAGCTAGCTTTGAGCTTCACCTACTTCATTCACTCTCAGGAGAACAAAATAAAATGGTTCAGTTGTCATTTCTACCCATGAACCTTACTGCCACGCATACGACTTTAAAGCAGCCGCAATCCAGTTACCGTGCGTGTTCTGAAAAGCCACCGACCTTTGAAGAGGTTGGAGGCACAAGGTTCTGCACATCTTTGCATTTAAAGTTGAAAAGCTTGAGAGGCCGAGATAATGCGAAGGTCATTTCCGGCGCATTCTGGTTAGCATTCGTGCGATGCTTAAGATGATCAACAAAGCAGAGCAGTAAAGTCAAGATAGTCAAATACAATAGTGCCTTATGAGCAGTTGGGAGATGTTTTGAAACAGTGGTTATTGTATTTCTGTCAATGAAATCCCTCCATTTTGTTTAGCTTTTTCATGCAGTTGAGAAATGTATTTTATAACACATTAAACCCTGCATTTTAAGCTCTTATCTGTTTTTTATACTTGTTCATTGCTATATAAAAGCCTCAGTAATCCAGTTATTCTGGGTTTTGGTCAGGTACGGGACTGAGGGTACAGGGAGCACAAGTTTAATCGCAAAAAGAACTGCCAAAATTACAATCATCATCACGACTTATAGTGATGTGATGTCTTGGTTGGATAGGTGGTTGGATGCAGACTGACTGAATGAGTAAACATCTTCATCACACGCTCATGACTTCCAGCCAGTGCTGCATCCTGAAAAATCCCAAAAAGGCAGCAGACGGGCTATGTGTGCTTGACATTTTTCAAACTCCACCAATCGATAGCTGGGATCAGTAAATGCCACAGGATTTTCCATTTGCCCTCACCTTCAATTCAATTGCTGTTCACAGTTACTGAACAAAGCGCATACACTAAAACTTGCAGGAAAAACACAAATATTTATTCAAGTCAGCCTTACCTCACAGTTATTTGCTGAAATAGCTAAGAGAAAATCAATTCTCATAACATCACAACCACAGTCTACCTCTAGCCAATATGAATAAATAAACACAGTCCCGAGAGACGATAAAAATAAGTTTTTCAATCATAGCCTCAACTGCAGGTATATCAAATCAGTTTACCGTATGTGACTGTATGTACCAGATTTGCAGTCTCAGCTGAGCAAAATGTGTGCTGGTTTTCAGAAGCACTAATCTTTTGAAAACCAGCATCTGATCAGCAGTTTAACTATTCCCTACCCGTTTTAGGTCAAAGACCAAGTATGTTTAAATCAATATAAGACCACATGGTTACTTCTGGTTAGTTGCAATGGTCTACAAGTGCATCATTTAACTATCTGGAAGGGAGACGGTCTCTATTCAGCACGTTTTTTAATGCATCTTCGGTCCGACGTTGAAACCCTACCTACCACGGCACTGTTGAGCCTAACAGCAATGGACTCATTTTGACAATTCCTTTCCCTGTTGAACGTCACTTTTGTAAGCTCAGGTCCCCATGGGCTTCACAGGAAGTCAGAGCTTTCATCCTACCACTGAATGTGTGCTTAATAATGGCATTCACTGTCGATGGCTTAAAAAGCAACCTGACGATTCATCTCTACCCCACAGGGGATGAAACCTCTTCCAGAAGCTACCCCTGTATCTTGAGCACTTTCCAGGACTTGCTTTATCTCAGATATCATCCAGGTCCATTGACAAAAACCAAAGGTCCTCCTCAAGAATACCATCAAACTAAGTACAATGGGATTAATGTGGCATTAATACTTGACAATAATAATTACTATTCTACTTAAAAGGATGAAGATGAAATAACAGATTTTGTTGGCCCTTCACTGCACTGTAAGTCACTGCAGTCAGGCTGATATTCCAGGTCTACAGAACTGTCTTCTTTTATTTTGGGGACAGCTGGGGTAAATGTCTGCATGAAATCGTTAGTGTTAAATCCACTGTGTTACAAAACATAATCATCCAGCTTCTTAGGTAACACACTGATACGTCAGGAGGTAGCACAGCATGCATGTGTTGGCTTAGGCCTTCCTGTTCTACTTTTCAGCAAAGGTACCTGATTTTCCCTTTTAAGAATTTACTACAAATGTATGAATTATGTCAGCCTCATAAATCACAGAATAAAACTAAAAAAACAAGTTACATTTAAATGAATTACAATGATTCAGCCCTAGATTATTAGATCGATATTATGTTCGCCACGGAAGAAGCCAAACGATGATTAATAGATAAAAAGGGAAGATCAAAAGGCAATATGTGACAAAGGCTGCAAGCCATTTTCAATCCAGTCCAGTTTTATTTATACAGCGCTTTTAACAAGGAACATTGTCACAAAGCGCTTTACAGGGCCCCGGGGCCGAGGTCCCCAGAGAGTAAATCTAGGACGACAGTGGCAAGGAAACACTCCCTCAGAGTGAGAAAGAAACTTTGGGAGGAGCCAGACTTAAGAGGAAGCCCATCCTCCTCTGGCTGACACCAGGCAGGGCAAGTCTACATAACACAGCATGGTGCAAAACAGAGATTGTGGGCACAACAGTACAGTTAGGTCAGAGCATATCGGTAATCAGATATCTGCAGATGATGGGATTAAAAGAAGCTTTAGAAGAGTTCTGAACTGACTGGCCACTACAGTGGAGGCACATCACATTCTGCACCCTCAGACTCCTGACTCACTACTTTCTTATCAATAACTGACCTCTCCTTAGTTAACGGTTATCTGTAATGCTGTGGCCGGCCCTCTCCTGAACGCATATGAAATGACACACTAGGGGGATCTGGATTCCAACCCAAAACGGTGTAGTAAGACACACCCAAGGATCACAATCAACCCGAGCTCTGTCTTGGCTACATCTCAAGGCGTCAAAATAATGGTGCTGAAATGTCACCTGCGGGATATAGTCTGTAGCCTGTCTGTTTGACTAGAAAAAACCCACAGAGCCATTTTGTTGCTTGCACAGATCCCTTTAATTGCATTTTGGGCAATTTAACCTGAAAGTATATTTCATGTTATTCTTTTGCCATAATTCCTCAATTAGCAACGTTACGAAGGTTTACTACTTTGAATCACCACCGCTATCTTTGTCTTCACTGTTTTTTATTGCCGCTGACCTTCTCTTCTAAAATGATACTTCAAATATCGTAAACATTGGTGATACAGTTAGGAGTCATAGTTAATAGCCTAATTCTTTAAAAAGCTTTCCGAAAAGTAGAAATCTTATGCAATGTATTCACACCATGGTCAGCTGAGCCAGTACAAGGAGCAGTGTGTGGCTGTGTGGCTCTGTGGTTTAGATTTCTGTACCTTTGACCAGAGGGTTACCAGTTTAAATCCCATGGCTAGCAAAAGTAGTCATAATATCATTGGGCCCTTGCTCTGAGCGATAAGCTGCAATGCCACAAATTCTTAATGGAAACCATGACCTCTGCTATCATGTTAGTGTGAAACTAAATATGTCAGAAGGGTTCCATTTTGACCTCTTAGTCTCTCTAAGGTTACTTGTGTCATTTTCTGATTCTGTAGTTAGCAATTGCGAGTCTTCGGATCTATTGCATTTGTTTGACCGAGGTACCAAACAGAAGGTAATATGTAACTATTAAAAAGATGGGAGCTGCACAGAGTACCTGCTTTCCATCCAGTGTGTAGATCTTCTTAACCACACCGCTCTCTAGCTTGATGGCTTCAGTGATGTCGTTGAGCACCTGCTCGAAGGAGTGTGCGGTCTTCTTGTTGAGAAGCACCCGCACGGCCTTGCGAGGCTTGGATCCACTCCGCATCACCGTCACCAGCTTGGGGCGCACAAAATCCTTGCTCTCCTTGACCTCCTGGGCACCCTTGGCGCTGGCCAGCGACTGCAGGCCCCTCTGGGAGGCGGAGGCCTTGACGTTCACCGACCAGTTGGGGTTGACGTTCTTTGTGTAGTCCACTTTCTTGTAGTAGTTCTCTGATGCACAGACGTAGCTCTCTCCTGGAATGGAGAACATGTGCTGGAGGTGATGAACTAGTCCACACAATGTTACACTTGAACCTCAGAATCTGCAAGTGTCCATTATCTTATATGAAGCATGTCCCGAAAAAATAACCAGGAAAAAAAAAGATATATTCAAAAACTATACCACAGGAGTCCAAATATTACATCAGACCCTTTTGAAATGTATAAAACACAACTGCCAGAGATTTAAGACACAAACGCAATTATTTAGTGGTTGAGGCTAAGCAAATATATTTAACGAGGTTTACACAGCTTGCATTTAAGCAGTTTAAATGGCTGGATATGAACAATTCAGGGCATGTATCTTATTAAAGTTTCTAAAAAGTTCGGTCTTATAACTCTAACTAGCCGCCCCATGCTGTGTCCATGTCTTTAATAACTACACAACATGTAAACATGGAAGCCCAAATCAACATAATATTTTCACTCCATACAGGAATTATCATACCCCAGATCACTGAAACTGCTACAGCACAGGCCCTATGGTGGGAAAACCCATTCAATGCACAACCAAGTGTGCAACGGCTAAAGCAGTACAGTAAAACGTCCATAAAAAGCAGTAACATGTGTGAGAGTAACAAAAAATAAGGCTGCAAAGTTTCAAACTTCCCTTTTTAGGCCACAGTGTAGATGGCCTCTCTCTGATCTGTCTCTAAATAGGCCAGAGAACATTTGTGAACAGCCCACAGCAAAGCTGGCACTGTAACACAGATCAGGGGACATGCGGGGACATGGAGGTCCATCACTCCCCTAAGCAGCTCCCGTCGACTCTGAATCCACCCGACCGCTTCTTCCCTGTTTAAAGCCCTCACGCGTTCTGAAAAGCCCATTAAGAAGATGCATCTTATTGTGCGAGAGGAACGCGACGGGCCGGGAACAGCGTCTGTCAGCCAGGGCTGGACAGCCCAATTAAGGATGGCACAGACGAATAGGCATATGGTAAACGCATGTGGGCAAGCCCAGCGACAGAAGCAATGCAGTTTCACGAGCATAAAGCCATTACAAATGTGATTAGGATGAGAAGAAACACTTGGTCCAATAACCTAGTGACAGACCAAACAAAGGACCCCAAAGTTACTCATGCAAGACGTAAAACTGAAAGGATTTGACCGACATAAGCATGCACATTTTGTTTACCTTAAAGGGAACATTTTACACCTGGCTGGCTGCTAACGCTCATTGTTTGTGGTTTCTGCTGTTCTTCCACAGATTGTCATAAAGGTCATTCTAACTTGGCCTTAACTACTTAGTATGTACAGCGCATGAAAGCAGGAGGACAGCACAATTGTTTTAAAAAATATGAAACCCTTACTTGGGATGTGTGTTAAATTACAAGCTAGCTGTGCAACACAAACCAGGAAGAGCATGATGCTGAGAGAAAATATCCACAACTACAACAGCAACAATAATCACCATCTCCATAACTGTTGGTTATTCCTGTAGGTTTTTATTGGTCAGAATAAAGTTAGTGCACTGGGACCCAGAGACCATTTCAGTTGTCGGTCCGTACATCTGATTCACAGCCTGGATATTATTTCATGGCAGTTTTGCTGATGTTGAAAAAGCTCAATTAATTATTAACGAGCGCAGAACATGCTACATTTTGACTAAAAAAGTGGAGTCTCTGTAAGCATTCTCCAGACAATATGTTACTCTTTCATTGGAATATAATTAAAACTGTCAGCTTAAAAATTAAAACGCTATTGTGATAATAAAAACATCTATTATGGTTAAAAATTATGATATTGTGAAATTTAAAATACGTAGTCAATTTTGCCAAGAGTACATTATATGACACAAAGGATAACAATGCAGCTGAAATGTTCCTTTTGACCAAATTAAACCATATATTAAATAATAAAAAAATAAATTAATTGCTTTTGTTCCATTAAAATGACTTGAGCTAAATGGAGCCAGACATGCTGGCTGTATTTTCAGCAGTTATGTTCCTTGTGCCAGCCTCATATGTTCTTGTTTGTGTGTGTGTGTGTTTGTGTGTGTGTGTGTGTGTGTGTAAGTGTTCAGTATTTCTAGTACAGTTGTTTCTGTAGGGCGTTGAGCCAGTTGTCATCGTGCTATTGGAAGATGCCATTGGAGATCCAAAAATGGCTTTAAGGAGGAGGTCATGGACAGGTGTGAGGGTGCAGTTAAGGGTGGGGTCTGCATGATATATGATGGCATTCACAGGGGTGCCAGGTGTCAGAAACTGGGTGGAGGGACAAAAAGATATATTTACATCTTGCAATCTGACATATGTAGAAATGCATCAGACAATCTTATATATAGAAATGTACCAGACTGGACCTAGCAAACATTTCGCTTCTTCTATTTAAATATTACTTCAGCTCAGCTTTCATCAGAATTTTGTTCAGGTTTTGAAGAACTGTCGTGGTCTACCTGTTGATATGAAGATGCTCAACCACAGCTCCTACAGAGCACATACTGTGAAGGCACATGACAATCAGGGTAATTGTAGTCTTAAGTCATCCTGTAACTCTTCAAGGTAAGAACGGCAGTCCTGATCACTAGTAAAGGAGCTGGAGACGTTGATTTTATTGGTTCCAGAGCATGCAAATGATTGGCGATATTTATGATTCGTGGACTTTGATCTGGAGGATATACGCTGACTACAAACAAATAGACTGGTTCTTTTGGATTCAACACAATGTGGTACGAGGTATCAGCCAGTCTCCAGGCACAAAATTTAGTATTTAGAAAGAGAAAAGCAAAGCGAGAACCCACAACTTTCTGTGTGGTTCATTACAGCCCCCTGCCCTTGTCATTCTGCATGTATGTCCATCATCAGCACCTGGGAATGAGGAACAAGGAAGAGCACCATACATAAGAGACCCCCAAGGAGCCAGAACACACATTTGACCACATATCACGTGACTCCGTAGGTTAGGACTGTGTCCATGTCCAGAAGGATGCAGACCTTCACTCTGGATGAAAGGCCAGTCCATCACAGGGAACATACACACACACTCAATCATACAACACCGGTAATTTATAGATGACAGCTAGCCTATTATGGTACTGCTGATGATGAAAAACAATAATTAATGAAGTGTAACAGTAAATGAAAGACCAGTAAAGCACTCATTTAATAACTTGAGCCATTTATAAAACGAAAACTTCCGATAAAATTCAGTAACCGCTTTGACCACCATGAACTTGGTGAACTCTGTAACATTCTGACCCAGTGCGAGGACAGTTGGCAGCACTAGCCTTTGTGGTGGCCAGGGACCCCTGGCTGAGTGCCCTACCCATTAATCCCCCCTAAAATATGGCCCGGGAGAAGCCCATCTGCTAAAACAAAGCTGGGTGGCACGGCGACTCAGCGGGTAGCGGTTACGCCTCAAGGCTATATGATTGTGGGTTCAAGTTGGTTCAACTGGAAATGGGTGCTTGTTCTAGTGTTTATGTAACTCGCCGGCTTCCTGGGGCTGCGTGCTGCATGCTAACGTGGTGCGCTGATGTGCAATTGAGATGCATGTGAGCTCCTTGTAATGGAGTCTTGTCAACAGCATAAATAGATTATTGCACTGATGACTGACATATGGATAGATGTGGTCACTCACAAACTGCTAGACTTTACAATGATGACTCACCGATCAACATTTTGTGTTCTACTCTCTTCGGCATACCATTCTATTACACTTCATTGCCAAGAACGCCGCATCTAGATACAAACTGACCTGTCAATTGTAAATCATTGATCCGATTCTCCTGCTTAATGAACTTCATGGCAATCACCTAACTGTTTCTCATTCAAGACCAGTCAGCAGGAAGTGACATTTAATGGTTGACAGTAGAAACATCAACCAGCACCACTTTCAAATCAATCGATTACTTTAACAAGCGTCTTTGAGTCATTGTGTCAAAAGAGAAGACCACAACAGGATCTGAGGATGCAGCTAACCACGAAAGATCTTTAGACAATACGAACTGTCTTAGACCTGTTCAAACATCTGTAATATATTTATCTAATGTGTGGCTGTAACTTCCCAACATTTTTAGGCTCATATCATAAATGTGCTCTGCTCAATCAATTTTTATGTAGTGCCCTTTCCAGCATAGTTGTTTAGAGCACTTTACATATAAATATACTGTATAATCACACAGAGTAGACTGGACAAGCATATAATACCCAAAAACAGTGGAAAAGAGGAACGAAAATCACTTAGGCTGGACTAGTATGGGAAAAGCACCTCAGGCAGACCAAGGTCAATTAGCTGTCCAACCCTCCAGAGCATTTTATCCCAAAAAGTCTGTTGAGGCTCACCTCCCACCACAAAAAGAAACCATGTGACATATAAATTCTGAGGGCAATAGGAGTCGAGTTAAAAGGCTCCTCCCTCTCCGCCCAGTCATGAAAACCCCAAGCACAGCAAGCTGACCTTCCTCCAGCTCATCCATGGACGAGATCTTGCGAGAGCCATCGATGGTGAAGATGAAACGTACGCCCTGTGGCAGGTTGATGTGGTCGGAGAGGGAGCGTGTCAGGTCGGCCAGCAGCGCGTCGAAGGTGCGGAAGCGGTCGGTGGCCACCGCGTACACGATGCCCTTGAAGTAGCGGTCGCCATTGCGGTAGAAGCGCACCTTCTTGGCCTTCTTCTCGTTGGTCAGGGCTTGCAGGGTGCGCGTGCGGTAGAAGCTGCAGTGGGCACTGTGAGTGGGGCTGGGCAGCCCATTTGCGCGGGACCCCCGGGTGGTCCGGGATACCTTGTCCCGCTCATCAAAGTGGCCGAAGTCCTGGTCCATGGCAATAAGAGGGATGGCCTACGGCAGATGTGCTGCTATCAGTGATGGTCAAAAATCTGCCAAAGAAACAGTGGTGTTATTATTCAATTAGCTTACGGATATACTAATAAAATATATGATATAGCCAATATTATGTGGGCATCTGCCTGTGCAACATCTCCTTCCAAAACCATAAGTATAAGTAGGAATTTGATCCTCCCTGAGCTGCTATAGTACTCTCTACTCTTCTGGAAAGCCTTTCCAATAGACGTTATAATTAGTGAAAGGACAAATAAGGTTTCAAAACCCATGGTGGGTGGGAGTATCCTGCTATCACTCACACTGATTGGTCATTCAACATACTCCCACCCACCATGGATTTTGAAGCCTCGTTTAGCACCAGCATTGATTGGTTAGTTCAGGATGCTCCCACCCACCACAGGTTTTGAAGCCTCATTTAGCAGCAACATTCATTGGTTAGTTCAAAATGCTCCCACCCACCAGGGGTTTCGAAGCCTCATATAGCACCAGATTTGATTGGTTCATTCAGGATACTCCCACCCACCAGGGGTTTTGAAGTCCCATCACTAGTTGGTGAGATTTGCTGCCATTCACCCATAACAACATTAGTGATGGTTGGGCAGTCAGGCCTCTTTTTGTTTGTGTGGCAAACCACCTCACAACTGTGACAATCACTTCACGTGTAGTTGACCAGGGCAGAAATTTGACGAACTGACTTATGGGAAAGGAGGCATCCTATGATGGAACCACATTGAAGGTCACTGTCTGCTTCAGTGTGACTCATTCTGCTGCTGTTGTTTGTTGCTGAAGACTGTGTGCTGTTTGCTTAATTATACACCTGTGTCAGTGATGGATATGGCTAAATTAGTCAGCTCCATTAATTTATAAGTGCAAATACCAAACTTTAAAAAAGGAGATACGCTTTTTTTTATTTTAAATCCTAGTGCTGTTGTACATGACCAAATATTCATATACCAATTTCAGCCATCTCTACCCCAGAGTACTTTCCAGCTAACCAACTTGAAATGCATTTGGGCAGGTATTGGTTTACTTGGGTATTACAATAGCATTTTACATAAACAACATTTCCAACTAGCGCAATGGGAAAGGAAAGATGCAGCACAATGTGACGGACCAACCGTCTGAAGGCCAAGACACAGAACAAGATCTTTTAAGGTAGCATTATATACACATGCAGATCTGGTTCCTCTGGATACCTACGCCAACGCTGCTGAAAGACAGTAGACACTACAGGGGAGGATTAGCATTTTCTCTGGGGGGAGATGCAGTTTCCAGAGATGAAGTGGGTTTGGGCCCCAGCTTACAGATTGAGCTCTTGTCATTAATTGAATCCATTTTATACATGACTCAAAGAATATTACAGGCTTATGGGCTGTAAAATATGTTAGTCTGGATACTGTGTGACAAGTCTCGTGTGACCCAAAATTTAACAGGCCTTTGATGGAGTGGAATTTTGTAGTCACATTGCAGAGGGAACCAACTAAAGTAAAAGCTTGCGTGGACCGTGGAGCTCTGACTTCTGAAACATTTCTGTCATTGTGATTGTATGTACAGTATATGAAAATGCAATCTAAGTGATCCCATCTAATACATCTGGATTACAACATAGGCTATTCATTTGTCAGAGTCTTGATTTTAAAAGGATAAATCAGTATTACTTTCAGTGTGGCAATTATCCATGTTTTGAGGCGGGGTTTGGAACTGTGAGAAGCTGCAGAGTGTATAGAGTTAAATTGACAGTGTTACAGCCAGAAGATAAATTAATGCTTTAGGCACAAGATTTGCAGTCATACAGATGTGGGGGGATTGCAAATCTCAGGAAAAGGCACTTAGCCCAGAAGAATTCGGAATATATCCAGCTGTTCAAACGGAAAAGGTTACGTATATAAAATAATAAGTTATTCTTGTTGGATCCTAGTCTTGTACAATGTAAAATACAGGGGTTTTAATTTTTTCAGCGGTATCCCTAAAGAAAAAACGCACCTCCCATGACCAACATGTCTTCCTTGTACTGCAACCTTATTTATCTGAAAATACTCCAATCACCAAAAACTACAATAATAGCAACAGCAAGTTTATTGAAAATGCATGTCTGACTGCAATCAGAAAGGCTGAAAGGCTCGAACTCCCCAAAGATAATGAGTAAAGTCTAACACTGTATGCAGTGGAAAGTACTGCCTATCCATGCCAGACTCTCTCCACTAACATCTGCTCCTTTCAAACACAAACAACTCCATTTTCTTACTCTCCAAATGCATCTGAGTCTCTGGCATGCACGTCCGGCTATTCTCCAGCCAGCATTTGGACTGTACTTCGGACATCTGAGGATCAGCAGAGAAAGACAAAATGCTGTCGCCCCCCCCCCCCCAAACATCTACTCTTACACTTGTGTCCATTTAAACCACACGATTTAAGATTCGTGGTAGGAACCTAAAGAACTGATATCACTTACAGACTAAGACTGAACAGCCGACATGGGTCAGCACCAGAACCTGACCGAGCTGCGGGACAAGAACCTAAACTGAAATACCCGATTTGGAATGTAATGCCTGAGCAACTCTTTTTCTTGTCCAGAGCTGGTTTCTTCTACACTAAGGGCTGAATCACCAAAATTCCATTTCTTCAGGAGTGTAAAAAACAAATTATTTGCACTCAGCTCAGCCTGTTGTCATGACTGAGTTATAAAAACAGCTGTTCATTTGTAGAATGCTGCTTTCTTTCACACTCCCAGTGGAAAAAAAATATTAAAAAATAACCTAAAAAAGCAGGGATATCATACAGCAAGTTAACATGCAACATCTACTGTAAATCTGCAATGGGTCCATAAAGTCCATTTTCTGACTAATATACCTTGCCTCTGGGAGTCTTGTCAGTCCATGACTGAATGTGTGCATAAATAAATAAGGTAAGCCAGCCATTGCTTACTCCTGAATTCCTATTCTGATATGTAAATGTGGTCCCCAGGCAGTTTCCCACAATCCCCCAGGTCAGTCACATGACTCTGGAATACTATAATATCCCCAGAAGCGATGGTTTAGAACCTTACTGCTAAAGATGTAGTGCATCTGCTTACTTTTGTTTCCTGCAATCTTTTAATTTGGTTTCCTCCAAGAAGTTAAATGAAAAGTTCACAACAATTAAAGCAGCTTAAACAGGTAAACAGGTTTACCTTTTTTCAGAGATAAATCTGTCTTATAAAAGTTTGAAAAGGACAAAAAAAGGATACATATTATTAGCAAAAAAAAAGAATTGCCTAGACAAACACACATCCAGGATAACTTTATTGAAAAAATACATTTACAAGCAATTTGCTTTAACATAATTGGAACCAAGCAATTTGTTCAATCATTGGCTCAGTCAAGGATACTTAATTTAGACTTAAAATTAAATTTAGGATGAGCATTTGGGCTCCAGGAAAAATGCTGGAAAAAACTGTACTAAGGAGTGGATTTGGAACTTACATTCACAGGCTAGCAGATTATTTTGCCCAATGGAATATACTGTCATTATTTAGCTGAGTAGGGCCTTTCCTTATTTAAAAACAGTGTTGGAAAAAAAACCCACCTAATTCTCAGCAGGTAATATCTTTCCGTATTATAGCCCTTTGGCTATTTTATTCGTCTAATTTTTGTTCTCCTCACAAAAGAACAAAAACAGAAAAAACTAATATTGAAAGGAAAACAATGGCCAACAGGCAGGTAAAGCTCATTTCTTCATGTAACAAGCCAGCAAGATGACTGCTTGTCTATTATGTTTTTAGTGATCTGTTACCTACAAAACAGACTTATATTCTGTGCCGAAATGCACCGAGATGAGACCAAAGAGAAAAATGGACACAGTTCACACCAACGCATTGTTAATCGCTGACAAAATCAAGCAGCAAATGAACGGCTTCCAAGTGGCACCGCTGCCAGACTGCTCACCCTCTCTCTGCATGCACAGCTTTGCCTTTTGTGTTCACATTTCTGCTGCATATCGCCAGGTTCCACTGCAGCTCCTCAGCTCGAAACGCTTTGGCTGCTGCCTCCGATATCCAAACCCTTCCAAGGCATCCTGGGAGAATATCCAAGGGCAGCAGCCTTGAGCTCGCCGTAGCGTTCTGGTTTGAGCTGAGCAATCTACTGAGAACGCCCACCTTACAGTGGAGGCTGGTGGCAAGAAGATCTTCAGCAGCTCAGCTATGCAAACTAGCTACAGAATTCTGATTTTCTCAAGACAAAAAGAGCTCAGTAAATCAGCTACAGCAGCAGTCATGTACTCAAAGCCAGCCAGTTACAGCTTACATCTTCCATGCATTAGATCACTTTCCTACCTTTCATATAGCCCATATATTGCTATTTCTGGCAGATTCATAAATCCTTAGTCCCCCCCCCCCCCAAAATCATTTCGCAAAATCAAGGAAAGAGCTTTGAGGGTCTTGTGGGAGGTAGTCTTTGCTGACACGACACCCTTTGATGGAGGATGCCTTATTATTTGAAAGGGTGGTTTTATTGCAGGGTGTGAGGCAGAAAGAGTCGGGAGTTTTCCCCTGCCTCAAGCCCATCTGCTCCTCTGGACAGAGGTAATTCATTCTGACCCAGCCCATGGATGGGGGGATGACATCCCATTGTTCCAGGCAGATAGCCATGCTACTCCCCAACCAAGACCACCTTTAAATCATGACTGCTATCCAACAGGACCAAAGACCACGCTATGCTGAGCGGACAGGTTCATTTCCGTCACACGCACAGAACAGTGCTGCCCTTCTTTTGTGTCACAGTGACACTTTGCCTGCGCTACGGCATTTTGAGGCAGGATCTGCCTCAAGCACAGCCTCCCCTTGCTGGGCTGAACAAACTCAGGTTCCATTTAACAGAAGCACCCCAGGTGCCGCACATGGAATTAACCCTATGAAAAGGCATGTGGCTTCAGATTTATGTATGTGTCAGTGTGGTCAAACGCTAAAGCATGGTGTATTTCAGCCAGAAAAGTGAAATGATTTCTCCTGACTGTAAAAATGCCAAAAAAGAAAAGAAAACGTTTCCTCTGGAGGCAAATTTAAAATACAGCTAATTGGAACACGGTGTTCAAAAGTTCAGATAATCAGGAGCTGGGAACCAACATTTTGCCAACCACCTGCTTCTGTACACTGCTAATTCCTTCATAGAAGCCCCCTCTTCTATCAATGAATGACCTTAGACAAGGACATGAAAAAATTCACCGGGATTTCTAAGAACGCTTCAAAACCGTGTTGTTTTACAGTCATTTTAGGCTTGAACTCAGTTGCAGCTTGATGTAATGCGTCTAGCGTACTCACCGGAGCGCCGGGTCTGGGAGGGTGTGGATGCTGCAGAGGAGCCAGACGATCTCAGTGTCTTTGTCTGCGCTTCAGCCTGAGATCTGCATGCGTGGTCGGCCCGCCGCTGGGTCCCAACGCCGGCGCGTTGCATGTGCGGTACAGCATCATATGAAGTCATGAATACTGACTGACGTAAGATAAATAAATAGAGAGATAGGTAAATCGATCAACCAGCCATGCAATCAATAACCCCGACCAGGATAAGCGGTTAGAAGATCGATGGATGCATAGACTCTGTGCAGAACTCTATGCACTTTCTTATTTTTGGTTGCACATTAGAATATTAACTACTTTCATGCTGCAGATGCATGACCTGAAAGAGTTTTGCTCTGATGAGTATGGTATGACAATATTTAACGCATATAAGTGTTCGGGAAAATCCATGCTGACAAAGAAATGATGTTGGTGACGTAATAATTAATATTCGTAATAATTAATATTTTACTCGAGAACTTCAGTTTCTTAATCTTAGACAAAAAAAAAACAGAGAAACAACCGCAAACAGCTTTATTTGGTACTTGATGACACAAAACACATATACACGTTCACTTCATATAATTAGCTATTTTGTCTGATTTTTTCACTTTGCAGAATTAAAGGCGGTTGACTATACGTACTGGAAATAGAGAAATTTAACAAAATGCTTATTTCACACGTGCTCAATGAATTAGTAAACAAAGATACAAAAGCAGGAGTCGTGGATATTTACCTTCTTGTAACTTTTCATTTAAGCCCTTATTTAAAGCTCGGGTCCTCAGCTAGCAAAGAAAAGCTTAAAGTGTGGATATGTGAACTGATGACCCGCTATGTATTTTTAAATGCCTGGATTAAAAGAGGAGATTGTTATGATACATCATATAGCAGCGGTCTATTATTATTGCCAATTGATTAGTGAATCAATTTGTGCATGCCTCACAAAGATCAATACACTGTGAATATGCAAGAGTTAACGGGCAAATGTGATCCTGTGACAAACTGGCAGTACCAAGTCACCGAGCTTAATAATTCATTTCACACTGTAATGTTTCTGAATGTATGCACATATAAGCAAGTGTGTGTCTCTATTTGCCAACATGCCTTGCGTGTCTCTGTTAATCCACTCAAGTCTGCTTTGTCGCCTCCCTGGCAGAGTTAGCGGTTGTGAAAATGTACGTAGAAAAGCCTCCCCGCTGCGTCCACTGCTGTTGTACTGTTCATTTTCATTCCCAGTTAAAGAAATGCTATTTATCAATGTGGCAAGTAAATGCTGCATGACACAACTGATGGCCTTCTTCAGAAAACTGCAGTCTGAATGTTTAAACTGCCTGGAGTTTCTAATGATCGATGGCTTCACACTGACCCCTATCCAGACTGGGGTGTCCGATAGAAGTAGTAGTCTGGATTTTTGGAGGACTTTGTGCCAGATGTCAGGCCCTGGTGTTTTTCATTGTTTTCCTCTCCAGAGCATCCAGGCCTTTTAATCAACTGCACGCCTAAGCTAGTGTTCCAAGCTGTCTCGTAGCCCCACGTCTTCAGCTACTCACTGCTGCCGGGCTCCCAGCCTATTCAGAATTGGTTCTGCCTTCAGTTTTTCCACTTTGATTGCTGCAAGCAAGGTTATGTTAGACTTATTTTAACTTGCAGTTCTATATCAATCTGGTGAAAATCAAGACCTCTCTTGCCAGCAGCTTTGAATAATCTGTTATATTTTCAAAATGCTATCTAAGGTCACTCTGAATAAGAAACATAGAAATATCAGTCTAGTTGTTTGGAAAGCTGAATCACAAAACTGGCCAATACTTCTACATTACATTAACGTGCTAAATTATCTTAGATAATTAATATATTGTATCGTATGACTGTTAACAAACCAGATAAAATAAAAATGGTGCAAAGGTTTCCAGGTAATAGTTCTTGGTACAGTTCAATAATAGACTACTATAGATCTTCTTAAAAGGACTTTAGTACTGCTCCAAGGCCTGCTGGGTAGTGATTAGTGGAGTTTCTCTTTCAGAGTTTTATTTTAATTAACAAACAAACTGTTTACTATGTTTAAGAATTGAATAATTCACTTTGCTTAGCAACAGCACTACGGTGTCTCTCCTAGGACCGGGGAATGTTGAGTTAAGTTCACGTCCCATATCACCATCAGTCTGACCTGTGTGTTTCCTTAATAATACATTGGGAGGGCAGTTCCTTACCTAATGCCCCCTTTTATACCAGCCAAGAGCAGTAACCCCATTTCCTACAGTCCAAATAGAAGCATGAAAAATGTCCTTATGTGTCATTCTCTCCATATCTCCTAAAACCATCGAACTTATTCATCCCATGACACCATTTGTAAACTCACATGACCATTATTCATGTATATAAATGATCTCTTGTGTGTCTTCTTGCCATTCAGGTCGAACATTCATTAAAACTGATAGGTTTCCTGTTCAAATTTCCAATTTCCTGCTTCTAGCAAGATGACGGAGCCAAAGATCTAAATGAGCAGAGTGTCCATGTTGTTTCTGCTTATTAGTAGCCAGCAGTGGCACAGTTTCTGTCTAAGCATTGGTCATCACGGAGCTGTTGCTGCTTGGAGCTCCGGTCTTGGATTTCTGTCATCCGCGTAATTCTGATTCATTACGACTTCTGGCTCCTCACATAACCCATCAGTCAACGTGAAGAACTCAAAGTGACGACTCAGTACGATGAACCAGCCGGCATTACAGTCTTAAACAGTGCAACAGCATGCACTGCTCTTAGCCAAGCCACATGTGTAATGCATTTCAAATGTATAATCGGTGTCCTGATTGAGGGTGAGCTGCCCTTATTAAAAAGTGGCATCAGATGTTCTTTCAGTGCTTCCATGCTTTGGAAACCATCCACGTAATGTTACTTTAGCACACACATTTTGACGCCTAACAAGGTTACATCTGCCAATGGGGTTTATGAGATTTGACAAATTCAATTTACCCCAATTCACACTTCACCGACTGGCCTTTGTGTACCATGTGCTTCAATCTATGTTCGATTTAGGTACTCACTAAATGCATTCATTCATAGCGTACAATCTGCTTTTTAAAAAAATATTAATTTAATTCTGTTTTATGGCTTGGCAAACATTGTCAGAGTAGATAAACAGTTTATAAGCAAATAAATAGGGTAGCTATAGTCGCTTGCTAAGTAGCACTGTTGCATCCAACTTTCTGCGTCCGATGATTCAACCTCACCTCCGCCCACTTTGGGTGGAGTTTACACATTTTCCAATATCACACAGGTTAGGCCAATTCATGTCTCAAAAGTGTCCATAGTGTGTAAATACATTAGATTGGAATCCCAGGCTTGTAACCTATTTTGCCCAACCCTGACCGACATAAGTAGTTAGACATTTGATATACAGGTAAAAGAATTTCTAGTCAGAGATATGTTGCTCTGTTTTTGTTTGCATCATTCACAGTCCACCAAACTATTAGTTTATTACTGGATTGTTTACATCATCAAAAAATTTAACATGAGATAATAGTTGTCCATTTTCTCTCTATTTGAAAGGAATTAGAACAGGACTGCATGGTTTAAATAGTTGCAGTCATTTTGGTGGCACAGTACTGGTCTTGATGTTTAATTGTTCCAAGATTTTACATTACATTACAGTTATTCAAAGCACAAGCTTTTCTCTTCCAAAGAATTTTGGCAGCTTGCATGTCAAGCTCCTTCCACCGTGAGCAAAATCTTTTGTTGCATGTGGCAGGATCTTTCTTGAAGTAGCAGTCATCCTCTGGTCTGGTTATGGACTGATGAGGATATGTACTGTTCTCTAATTTTTCTCGATGCAGATAATTTGATCAATATATACCAACCCCACCTGGCAGTGGGCAGGAGAATGTCTACACAATACTGGGAGAACATGCAAGATCCACACACACATACACACACACACACATATACAGGATTCAAAATCCCAAACTAAGAGCTGTGAGGTTGCATTATAACACAATGAGCCTCAACAGAACCTGAAAATGCAAATCATTGTTTATCATTTTTACAGCAAATATGAGGAAAGAGCTGAACAGCACTGATGCAAATTGTTTGTGATATACTATGAACTAATTCCACAAAGTAATAATCATTCACTTTGTAACCAGCCCTAAAATTACCCAGGGAGCATTCTGATCCTTGCATTGAATTTTGGGAACCATTAGAGCTTGACATTTACCAATTCCTGGAACCCAGTACAGTATTCAGAAAAGATGTGGGCGTCTTAAAAGAGCAGCTTCAAGACATACGTTCACATCACAACTCTCACGTCGTGCTGGCACAGGCAAACCCATAATCATGCTGAAAATGTGCACAACAGTCGAAAGCTTAAAGAGAGAAACAAGACAAGAAATGGCGCCTTCGATGTGCCAAATCCACTGTCCCATTCTTACGGTGAGCCGTAACCAGATAAGTTTGGTGCGACATACCAGTGGCTTTGTTCATCCTGAGACATTCTTGAGGATGGTCTTGGAGGAGAGTGACAGAAGAAGCTATGGGATGAGAGAGGCACATGAAATTAGATTAACTTTAGAGGATCCATGTGAACTACTCTGGCTGGAGACTTTGGACAGATTGAAAGGGTTTACTTGACAGCAATGTAAGGATGTAGCTCTTGAGGACAAAAAGATGGATTTGTCAAGCTAGGTCTTAACAAGTCAGTCCCACAGCAAGCATTGTGTGGTAATGCTTTTCCCACTTTAGTACATTCCCAAACCAGTGAGGATTGACAAATCCCTTGAAATTAAACCAGTTTTGATTTAGGAACTGCACTTCATTTCGCTGTTGTCAGGAGCTGTGATTATAAATAAAGTAGTAATGCCTGAGCTCCAGTAGTCTTCTTATGCATTGTTACTAAATATACTGCTCAAAAAAATTAAAGGAACACTTTGAAAACACATCAGATCTCAATGGGAAGAAAAATCATGCTGGATCTCTATACTGATATGGACTGGGTAATGTGTTAGGAACGAAAGGATGCCACATCGTTTGATGGAAATGAAAATCATCAACCTGCAGAGGGCTGAATTCAAAGACACCTCAAAAGTCAAAGTGAAAAAATGATGCTGCAGGCTAGTCCATTTTGCTGAAATTTCATTGCAGCAACTCAAAATCATACTCAGTGGTTTGTATGGCCCCCACATGCGTGTATGCATGCCTGACAACGTCGGGGCATGTTCCTAATGAGACGACGGATGGTGTCTTGGGGGATCTCCTCCCAGATCTGGACCAGGGCATCACTGAGCTCTTGGACAGACTGAGGTGCAACCTGGTGGCGTCAGATGGACCGAAACATAACGTCCCAGAGGTGTTCTATTGGGTTTAGGTCAGGTGAGCGTGGAGGCCAGTCAATGGTATCAATTCCTTCATCCTCCAGGAACCGCCTGCATACACTCGCCACATGAGGCCGGGTATTGTTGTGCACCAAGAGGAACCCAGGACCCACTGCACCAGCGTAGGGTCTGACAATGGGTCCAAGGATTTCATCCC
>JAACJT020000002.1:1968086-1981091 GCA_009936485.2 Gymnarchus niloticus | reverse complement strand
ACACATACAGCCCCCCAAACAGGCCCAACAGGGGGGGGCGCCCCCCCCCCCCCCCCCCCCCGGATCCGAGGTGACTTCCATATGCTTTATAACGGGAGATAAAGCCAAAATCACCAAATTAGACTGATTTATGGCAGATGAGAGTTTCTCCTTTCTGTAAAGTTCACGTCACTGTTCAATGGCGAGATGAAGAAGTCTTTCGTTTGCCATTCCTTCAGCAGATCTGGAAGGTTTAATGCGACGGCTCCTCCCCTTGCTTCTGTTTGAAACTGAATTGTCGGGGGGGGTCACATAATTTATTGTTTTTTCCCTGTCTCCTTTGTTTTCTTCCTTTCAGCGTTCAAACGCATGCTTTTCCTCCTACGCAGCCGAGAATGTATTTTTAACACCAGCCAGGAAATGCACGCAGAGAACCACTGGCATTTGGCTACAGGATGCGTGCGTCGTAAAATGACAGGAAAATACTGAATATGCAATATCTTTCACCGTAAGATGCGCTATTTTACATTAAATACTATATTTTGCTACTGTGGATTTTGGACATTTGTACGACAGTGTCTGCAGTCAAAACGAAACTTGCATATACGTAAACATCAAAAAATTGAGACCGTGCCAGTAATTCGTTTACATGTCTTGCTACGGCATGGGAATGCGACGAATTTCACATCCTCGTCCATAACCGATCACTGAACACGACGTGGTAACATCACACATTTCCTTAAATACCCGCAAAGTGTTGGAATAATGAGCAGTTTCGTCTTAGCCAGGAAGAGCAAAACAAGGTGTCTACGTTTCAGTTTCCATTCAGGGTGGGCAATAAAGCAGTCAATGAAAGGCGACTTCTGGAATGACGGTGCTTCAGAGGAACCAACGGGGGGCGCAAAGACACACATTTTAAAAGCCCCCCTCATCGGAGCCCGTGGGTGGGTTCCGTCCCTTTCAGACGCTTTTACACCCAGACCAACTTTTAGTCGGAGGAGCCGGGAGCTCAGAAGTGGGTTTTAGAGACCGTCCTCAGAGCTCGTTTCCATCTGCTATGGGAAGATGTCTGCGGACGAGACATACGTGTGTCGGCCTTTTAAACTGATCGCTCTACTTTGCGTATTTCTGGCTCTCAGTCTGGACATAGTGGCACTGCTGAGTCCCGCCTGGGTCACCGCCGAGCGCTACTCTTCATCATTGTGGGAATCTTGCTGGGAGGAGACTGCCGTCTGGAATTGCTTATCAACTTTGAGGACCGGTAAGGTGATGCGGTTCCTCTGAAACGCACTGAAAAGAACTTAAAGAAAATCTTGTGCCATTGCATTAAATCAGTTTACACACATTTAATTAATTTATTTATTTATTTATTGCTGTCGCCCCGACTGCTTGTTGCTTTGTGCCAGAAACTTTATGCTTAAGACAATAAATAGTATGATGGTTGACACTGAACGCTTTATCTTGATATGTTTAGCTTAAATTCAAGTTTAGACGGCAGCACAGTTGATATTACCTCCACCTATATGTAACCGTAAGCACTGATATTATTCCAGTGGTGGTGACAGGTATGTTTTCCAGTAACTTAAGCAACCGGGCGCAGCTCCTGGATTAAAAATTCTGCATTTTTTTTCTCCATTGACATTCCAAGAGATTTTTGTTTGCATTAGTGCCTCGCATAACCCAGCAGTACATGTATTACTTTGTAGTTATTTAAACTAGAAGATGTGCATTAATTAATTTTCTGGTGAACCTGCGTCTCACTCCAGACATCCAAAATCAGTTTAAAGCAATTTAAATGCATTCACCTGTATGGTTTCTGTATTACAGCGGAATTTCATGATATACGTGTAGCATTTTTTTTTTTAAGAGATGACTGATGCGCTTCCAGTTCTGTGTCGTGTTTAAGGCTATGCGATGAACCGTAGGGGGCGCTGTACTGCGTGTACGACATTGTGCAGGCATATGTAACTTCGATGGCGATCTGGTTTACTCTAAATGGTGCAATTTGGCCAATGCAGCCTTCTAGTCTGACAGACAGCACCTGAAGTATACTAAAATTTTGCTCACTTGTATTAAGATATGACACAGATGGAGATGCCCTTAGGAATATGCAGCCAGAAAAGTTATGGTCACATATATGAAATGTTCTCATTAAGGTACAGTTGTCATAATGGGTTATTATAAATAAGTTTTATAAAAACACTGTGGCTTTTCTGCGAGGCAGTTGATGCAGGATGGGTTCATCTTCTCACATTACCAGATAAAATCAGGCTCCACCACTTTTGAATGGGTGTGGTGTGCTCCAGCTATCCAGTTCCCACAGTGGCAGACATTGATTATATTAACGGTCTCTGAGTATGAGTGTTGCTGACAGATAGATTGTTGGGCTGGTGTTTGGGGCTGGCCGCTGTGCTCAGAAGTAAGGCGGCCTCCTTCATTGCATCCTTAGGGAGAATTTCTGTCGCTCACCGGAGCCACGGAAGGACAACATTCCTGTAGACCCTCTATGCAGTATCATAACAACACAGAAGTGGGAAGGGCAAGTTAAAAAGAAAACTTTCCTATTGCCCTCTGTGAAGATCTTGCTGGTCTGTGCTCACATTATGATGTTCCATGGAGGTACTTTGAGGTTTCCACCACTGGCCCATGGGCTGAAGTGTTTGCCTTCACCGGCTAACTCTATAAGGCTTTTGTTCCGTTTCTTGCTTGTTTGCTGGTGGTTCGAATTCTCTTTGAAAGCCTGACAGGATCGGAGCTATGGAAGCCGGCTCTCATGCTGCCTGTGAAATGGGGTCAGCAAATGAGGGGGGATTACATAGTGCATATACAACTCTGGCCAAGAGGTGGGAGTGAGGTGTACAGTAACAGTCCGCCCTTTCAGGAAGATGAAAACTGTAAAACCGATGTAGGCCATCTTATGATCTGCAGGTAAAATTGCATGTAGTGCCGAGTGAATTAAGAGTATTGTGCCTCAGCCAGAGAGCTGCGAAGCACTTTCATCGTCCTTTGTGTAAAGAAATGTGTTCTTCACTCTGATCAAAGGTGGCCCCGGCTAGTTTTCAGTTGTGGCCTTGTGTTCCTGAATGAGTGCCTTTTAAAGACAACCCCCCCCCCCCCATCGTGTTTTCCAAAGAATAGAATTTTTGCAGTTCCAACCTGTCCTTATATGGAAGTCCTTTAAGACCCAGGCTTCTTTTTGTTACTCGCTGAACTCACTGTAAAGAGGCAAAGTGATGGACACGGCTGGAACTGATGGCCGTTAGGGAAGTGTGGAACCAAGGCAGGTGCTTGGAGCTGGGTGGATTTCAGGTTGCCCGGGGAACAGTGGGGGTGGGGGTGAGATGTGAAGGTCTGGAGTCAGATCTGTCTTGGGGGTAGTCAGGGGTGCAGGCTTTTGAGAGGAGGCAGACGGGTCAGGCAGGTTTGTAACGGGGCATATGGGGAAGGACAATGACGTACCACAAGGCACAAAGGGACAGTGTGTGACAAATAGGAGTGCCGGGAGGTGTGGAAACCGCAAGCCGCTTGAGCTCAACCCTCGTGTTTTAAACTCGGCACAATAATTCATGTACGGTTAGTGTTTTCTGGGATATATTTATATTTGGAATAAGGTGGGACACGAATCAAGCCGGAGTGCGACTGACTGTTTAGGGTGGTGTCCTTTGTAGGTTGAGTGTTTCTTCTGCGCAGTACTCAAAGTTCCTGTGTGTCTCTGACCCGCCATCCAGACTGGCAGGTTGCCACGGCGGTGCTGCTGCTGGCCGGTGCTGCCGTCACATTGGTGGCCTTCCTCATCGCCCTCATCTCACTCTGCAAGGGGACCCAGTGCAACCATTACCGCACCGTGGCCATCTTCCTCTTCACCGCAGGCAAGTTGTCTCCAGGGATAACTACAATAAACACACCACCCTCACTACCACCTTCTCAACCGAGAGGCCGTGTGTTTAACGCTTCATTTGTCATCTGTGGCAGTCAACTCTCCCCATTCCCTGATTAGAATCAGTGCTGATTGTTGTTCATGCTACAATGCTTTGTTTCCTGTGAGGCCTGCAGTGTGACTTCCCTTTCGGTGGGTGAGTGTGTTAACCCCAGCCAACATACATCCTTCTCGCCCAGGGACTAGTGTTGCACTGATGGACAATCACACCCACACAGCCATTGAATAAGATGCCTCATCCGCTGTGTATGTGACAGTCCAGTGACCAACATGCTGGGATCCTGCGATCTCAGAGTGGGCAGGGGGTCCTGGGCGGTGGTGGTGTTGTAGGCAGCGGTGTGTACGGCTTCTCAAACTCCAGTGGCTCCCCCACTGTGTAAATTTAGAACAGCAAACATAATTGTGTGTTCGGTGACTCGCTCTGAAGCGGCGCTGTCAACATGTCAGGATTCTTAGAGGTCTGTGAGGCGGTGCTCTCAACCTGCCGATGGCCTTAATGAGTCCAGCCGTGTTGTTTATGGTGGGTTAAAAAAATAACCAGTGAGGCCAAGTGCAAAATGGGTAAGAGATCGGGTGTGGATTTTGTGGCAACAACCCTAAATCCAGGAATATTTGTCCAGAAAAAAGAGCCTTACCAAAGCTATAAGAATATTGAAGAAAGTTAAGTATTTCCAAGTGGACATGGCTTTCCCAAAAATGGAGTGCCCCCTTCTCTGGCCAGAGCCTTCATTATGATCTTGCACTGTTCCTTCAAACAGGGATTTCTCTTTATGGAGTTTGGGAAGTGAAAGCTAGCCAATATGGCCCAAAGCGAAGATCATTGCAGTCGTGACGTAAACTGAAAAACATGCAGATTTGCGAAGGCCAAGAGCTTCCCCACCTACATTCGTCTGAAAATCCCAAAGAATTGCAGCCATTAGGCGGTTCAGGGTCTGGCCTTTTCACATATAAGATTCAGACACCCACAGCTGCCTAGGTCTATGCCTCTGAAAAATTTAATCATTTATTTTTGTTTCCCACTGCCCTGTATTAGTAACTCGACTTTACTTTCCATGTAAGTAGAGCGGGCCTTATTCTGCGGTTCCCAAAGTGAGCAAAGCATTTCTCCACATCCCAAGTCTATAAAAGGCCCCACTGTAAGAAATGAGCATATTTAAGCAGCTGTTATTATTTTTTTTTTCGAGATCTTGGGGAATGGCATTAAATCCATCCCCGGATCGTAATGGTTCCCCTCCCCGTTCCACAGACTGGGTTCTGGCAGCCACAATATCTGCCTGCCTTGTCCGAGAGGAAGGATGTGGGTGCGGCCCCCACCCCACCCCATGCCTCTGTCTTCCGTCATTCCCCCAAAGAAACAGCTGGCTGCGTCCAAAAGAAAGGGGACTCCTGGGGTTTGACCTGTGGCCCGCTCCAAGTCCCGAGCTGCAGAGCTGCCCAGGGTCAGCTTTAGGTGGTGGTTCTAAAGGAAGAGTTGACTCACTGTGACAGCGATGCAGTGTTTGCTCCCCCAGGCCTGGCTCAACTTGGCCACACTTCCTGTTTCTCTACAAACAATTTGGCTTTGATCTTTGGAGTCATATTTACACCTGTTTTTATTAATTATTATAGCAGTGTAACTTGTGCATCTGTGGCACATCAGGTCTCCATGGAGAACCAGCCAATGGCTAAAGTGATGTGTTTAATCACAAGGCATGCTTCAGTGTATGTGGCAGCTTCACTATGTCTCGCTGAAGCAGCTTTCATTAAGGCATGGAGATTCACTCCTTATAAAGGATAAGGTACACGCTTAAAGGTTTGCACACCCCTAAGGTCCTGTTTCTGGAGAAGTCGCACGCTCCATTTTAACTTGACTTTTTAAAAATTGCTTTTATGATAACATTGTGGAACATTAAGAGGGGCACTCCTTAAATAAAGATCTCTGTTCATGCTGTAGTGACATATTTCTGAGAGCACTAGAAGGGCTTGCCAGGGGGCTGTGAGTGAAGATAGTCCAAATAAATATGCCACTGAAGCACACATCAAAACAAAAAGACACAAGAGGTTCCGCTATGACTTCTAACAGAATTGTTGGTCCACTGATACACACTGAAGACTGGAATGTGTCTTTTTGCCAAACGTAGTCTTAGAAAAAAATGTTCTAAATGATTTGTAGAGCTTGATTTTGTCACACCAGTGTGGTTGTTTCTGTTGTTGTTTAAATGCTTAGAAACAGGAAAAGCTTTGAAAAGTGCTTTTTTATTAAAATGCTTCTGTTTTTGTTTACAGTGGTCCTGCAGGCCTGTGCACTGGTCCTCTACCCCATCAAGTTCATCGATGGGAAGGTGCTGCAGACCTACCATGAGTTCAACTGGGGCTACGGCCTTGGCTGGGGCTCCACCATCTTCATGCTGGGTGGGGGCGTACTCTTCTGCCTCCGCACAGACCTGTACCAGGACGCCCTGTACTGACGGCCCGTGGAACGCAGGATGCCAGCAGAGCGTGGAGCGGTCAGCGCTTAAGCGGCCTCGTGGGTTGAGACGAGCAGCTGTTCAGAGAGTGGCGGCACTGTCAGAAGGAACCCAGAAGTAGCTGAGGATAGAAACAACACACGGAGTGAAAATTTTACCCTCTGTCCACAAGAACTCTCAGTGCTTAGAAGTAGAGGGAAAAGCTTGCCAGTTATATGATTGCTCTTTTACTTTATTTAAACATTCTCTGAAAGTGTTGATATTCTTTCCAAACTACTAAATGCATTTTTAAAGTCATTATTTTAAAATACTGTATTGCTTATTTCAGCTATGTATTACATTGATGCAGTTTATTTTTCAGTTTAATGAAGTTTTCTGAACTTTAGGAAGCAGGAAAAAAAATCTACATGATATGTACATAGCAAAAGTTATTCAATTTACAGTATACATAGAGGGAGAGGAATAGGGGTACTGTCTTATCAGTAGAATGACTGACTACCAAAATGATCTCCTTGTAGTTATCACCACTCAAAAAATTGAATGCAGCTTACTAAGAATTTCCAGCCATGTTTTCCATACTCTGCAAATACAACAAAGTTCTCAGTGCACATTAAAATGAACAGGAGAAAGCATATGGAGTTATTCATATTTGCTGACATATTTATCACCAAAATGACTTTTTTATTTGGAGAAAAAGAAGGTGAGCATTTTAAAGTATAAAAAATAAGTGTTGTTTTTATTTTTTTATTGGTGTCATCTTTCATTTTAATAAATGATTTAAAATACACTATTAGTACATTTACTGTCATACTTAATGACCAGCAGGTGGCATAGTGGTTAGGGGTAGGGGTCCTATTGTAGTAGTATTTATAAGGTGCCTATCCTGAATTGCTCTGTTGTCCTCATTAGCAAAAATCTTAAGATCATCAAAGCAAGTAAATGTAAATTAAGTTTGATTTATTAATTATTCTTATAAAGATGTTTTCACAAGTGAATGGGAAAATTCTGGCTGGCTGCAGTTGACTTGAAGATTGTACAATTAACTATAAACTTGTGAATGGTACAAGTCAGCACTCAACTCATCTCTTCACAAAGGCAACACAAGTGTAATATTTTCTACCCTTCTATGGCATTAGTGACACAGCAAGATGAGCTTCCATCAGGGTCAAGCGGAAAGCTGCCAACAAACATTCATAGCCAATTCTGGAATCTGGCTTACCATGTGTACTCAGGTCTGAATGTAATGGATGTTTTGAACATTTCTTAAATCAGTAAGTGAAAGGCAGCATTTGGTTACTGGCAGGTAGAACAGATATTGATCCCATGTGTGTATCCCTACTAGCACAAATTTTTTGCATTCTAACCTATAAATCCTGATTTTGTTTCCCCTAAAAAGGTTGATTTATTATTGCAATTGGTCCTCAGTCTAAATTCGCGGTGAGTATAAAGGTTTCTTGCAGGTTTGTACAATACGGCACGTTCTGTTCTGCATGTTATACAATAAAACTTACAAGCCTGTTGCACCAAAGTAGCTTTGTCATTCATTTTCTCTTATACAAACGTCCTTGCTGTGCTTAAAATGCTTGAACAGGTACCCTCTGGAATAAAGCAGGGGTGATCACAGGGTGATCCTTTCCTCTGTTCCATGTTCCGTACAGACACTCTCTTCAGAAAAATCAGTAACTCTGCATTGCCCTTAGTGTAAAGCCATGCTGCATGCGTGTGTGTCTCTATGTGTATTGTGATGGTGAGCGTCCCTTCAAAAGTGTACTTTGTCCTGTGTATTTCTTAGGATAGTCTCAGGCTCACTGCATGATAAATGCATAAACAGTTACTAAAAATGGGAAGATAGAACATAACAATGGTCTTTTGTTTACAGAGTGCCTATATGTTGAAGGACAGTATTCTATTCTTACAGCTAAGAATTTAGTTTAGGAGCAAATATTGGCAATCAGAATTAGGGAATTTAGGTTATTGTTAAACTGACCATAGTATTACCTCTTTTGGTTCTAGATGTTTTAGTTCTTTTGGTGATGACATTCCCAGACCGGCTGCATCCACCAATCAGTATGAGAAAGGTTTTTAAATCAGGTAGGCTAACTTTAAAATGGGTAACCATCTGTTTAAATGGGTTGAGTGCAAAAACACAAGTCGCTCTTGGTATCCTATTTACAGCGTATGCTAAATTGTTTTCCCAGTCGGAATTGTGGTGAAAAATATTTATTTGCCTTGATTATGAAGTAGTAGTTTATGTCAATAACTGACAGCTGCATTCAGCATGGAGGAAGCTAAGAGATAAATCGACGTTAGTTATTGGCCTCCACGAACCCAGAGGCAACTTACACTTTCACAGTAACACACGTTTATGCACTTGCACGTAACCGTGTGGTGCAGCTGTTTGTCTATGCGCAGATGGCTCGAATCAATACATTTCTATTTTAAGAAGCGTGTATTCTGGGAATCTGGAGTATCTCTCCACGGAGGCTCTTTAGCATGAGATGCCAAGGGCAGAGGGGGCGTCATTTTATCAGAACGCGGGGCTCCGAAGCAGATAACTGCGAGTGCATCGGACCTGGAAACGTGCAGCATCTGCTACGTAGAACAGCCGACAGCAAACATTCACGTAACGACTTTTAAAACAGCTCTTCATTTTCCATAGATCCAATATGCAAGGAATGCTAGATTTGTTGTTAAATAGTTGGAGATATAACGAAATATTTTGCTTCTATAAGATATATTGTAAAAAAGCATGTAAATTATGCTATTTGTTTCATTAAAGTACTTAAAATATTAAAACAAAGAACTAGGATTGTGTGTTCTTTTTAAGTGACTCCAAAAATGGTGTGGTAAGCTCAGATAGTCTATACAGACCCCATGTGGTGTTTCTCCAATAGTTCTGTTTGGTTAAACCCCTCTGTCTGAGAGCTCGGTCCTGCCTCACAAGCCGCCACAATGAAAATCCTTTGGCAAAAACAGAATTTCTTCTAGTGTCAAGGGACATTTTAAGTTAAATACCTATAATACAATGTGTCTTTGCTTTCTTAAAAAAGGGATCTTGTGAAGTGGCAGAGTAACAAAGCCTGGTTTTATGGATTGAACATTTTCTGATAAGATGGAACCTTCTTGAGGAAAATGGGTTATGGAAGGAATACGTTTATATCTGGGTGATTCCGTATGTCTGTGTTATATTACCAGCTGTCATCTGAATAAATATAAAGGATCCTTTGAAAAAGAGAAAAGCACTTTCGTGTTACGCCCTTCAGGAAGATGCTACTGCATATTGTATCATTTATTTATTACTATACAACTTAAAATTAATTTGCAATAATTGAACAGTATGACATTTCTTAATGTATGTGTATTTGACAATAAGGGGGAGGCAGTTAAATATCAATCAAATAATCAGGTGAAGTACAAGTGAATAGGAGCCAATCACGGATTCGCTTCTGAAATGGACACCTTATCAACGTTTCTGAGGATGACAGCAGGGCCATGTTAGGTGTCCCATCTCTGATACTCTTTTGCTGTTTCTGAGAGGTGGCTGTAGGGAGCCGTTTAAGATTATATAAATATTTTAAAGCATTGTCACTTCAAGCGCACATTCTGATTGGCTAATTAAAACACAAAGAAAATTAGCTAGATTCTTGCAGCATATTGCTATGTCTTAGGATAACAATACTGAGAATCAGATACAGAAAAATAACAGTAGTTTTTGTACCAAAGTAGTAATGAATCATCACTTGTTTTTTCGATAAATTTGATTATTTGCCCCCTCTAGTGGGAGACATTCATATTTCTGCGCTAATTTCAGTTGTATATAAGAGTACCGTACATTAAGGAGGCCTGTGTGTTTCTTGTTTCGTCTCACATTTTAGTGTTGTCTTTCGAGCCTCCTGTCACTGTCCTTACATGTAGACACGCCATTTGAACACCGTCTGGTAGTAGTACGCCTCAATGCATCCTTTACTGACTTCACTTGAGAGGCGCCAGTGACAGACAATTTTAGTACATCATCAGGATTTTTACCGATTCATCAATCGCTCATTGATATCTGTTACTGCTAGAAAACAACGACGAAACCAATAATATTTCATTCTAATGCAGTGTTTAATTTGTTCATTTATCAGACTGGTGTCACGCCCCTATCCTCGACTTAAAATCGAGAGTTGTTACGAGAATATTCAACAAACTGGTCCTGACCTACTGTTGCTGTGTATATTTAACTGTACCGTAGCCTACAGTATTAGTTAGAAGACAATTAATTACAGCTTAATTACTGATGTACACTTTGATGCATAGTCATCCTGTACGGCTGTATTGTAAATGCGGTGTCCTAGTCGGTTTCTTTTTGTAGTAAAGGACATTTTTGGCATTTCATTTCGTTCTATTAAATATCAATAAAAACCGCAATAACGACGATAAAAAAGAATGTCGTCGAAAGCTATCAATCACAGGAGATATATAGGTTCCCCATAACCTTAACGTGTTATTACAAGGCAGTCCTGGGAGGCCGGCCAGACTGGGACGGTCACGCCACAATGATAATTTGTCCTTTACGATTTTACGAGGAAATAAATGTGCAGTCAATTGAATTGGCTTGCAGATGTTTTTTTAATAGTTCCGTATAAAACTGCGTTGACCTTGCTTAGATTGATTACGTGATATTTATCTGACACCTGAACAGTGAAATAGCGTTGGCTCTTGCTTTATGGTGTAAGTGTAAATATCCCACGTAGGAATATAATTTTGAATCAGTGATTTCAAACCTCTGAGTTCAGCCTTTTCCGTCATTTGTAATATCAGTTACTACTGATCATGTATCATTTTAATGGGTGTGCTATTGACCTGAATACAGAGACAGTCATATTATTCACTCTTTGTATAGGGAAAAAGTTTGTTGTGTGGTGTAGATGGTATCTGATATCAGGATCTTTATTCTGTCTTGTGCGTATTGTTTTACAAGTTGTTTTGCAGGCTGGAACAGTAAACCAATTGGCTTGGGGTAATCTTGTCATTTCAAAGTTAAGGTATTACAAGAAACCAGATTCTAGTTCATCTATGACAATTCAAATACTTTTAATTTTATTTCTGAGAGGGTTTTCTAATAGCTGAACAATCTAAGAACAGTTCAATTTTTGAGAAGTGAAAGGTTAATTCAATCTTTGAGGATGAACCAAATACTACTGCAGCAGAAAATCTCGTATATATAGGTGCCTGGGCATAAGAATTCATATGTTAACTAATACACTTTAAGAGGACTATGGTAGCCGGCGTCTTAAAAGCCTGCCATACGATTGATCCTGTAGTTCTCTAGGATGTAACAGTGCACCAGGGGCGAAAAGGAGACTTCATATACTGTAGAATAATGTAACTGTGATGCACTGTGTGAACTTTGCGAGTCTGCCTGAATATCCACAAGGTTCTTCTTTTAGGCTGGTGAATGAGTGTCTCTAAATTGACCAAGTGAGTGTATACCCTGTGATAGACAGGCACCCCTTCCATGTTGGCCCCTGCCATGCGCTCTATGCACTCTACGACAGGCACGTGGCAATCCAGCATCGGCTGAGAATGTTGTCGAAAATGAATGGTCACGTGACATTGGAGACTAATGAGGTCATCGGGAGTTTGTCAGATCGTTCTTTTTTGCATGCACATTGATACTGTGTCATGTATAAAAGCTTGGATTGCGGGCCGCTGCTAAGCAGATGTAATTACCTGTCATCCATCCATGTTCATAACATCTGGCAGACTTATTCTCACATACACTGTACTGGTTTGGGCGGATTTACAGTGAAATCTTTGAAACAACTTTCAGCTGGTAAAGACCAAGTAAAGAAATATGGGTACAGTAGTTACGGATTGAATTCCTTCTTTAATGGAGAACATTTCCTTTCATGTCATTTATAATCACATTTTCTTACCTTAGAGGAAATGCGTTTCCATTGTTGGGAATATTCCTTCTGTATTGATTGCAGGAGATTCTGTGAGGCAGTGTCTTCTTTTGATTGCTAGTATTTTATGATGGTATAAACACCAGGGCCACATTATTGTTTTGGTTCTGGGTTTTCATTAATAATGGATGTCGGTCATCCATGTGTCCACGGCCTGGCCATCGTTTGTGCTGGGACTTCGCTGTAGTTGTACTGCATCCTTATGTGAAAGTGAGACAGCTCTACTTCACTGAAGGTTGGGATTCCAGCTCATGCAAAAAGTGCCTCAATCTTTGATTATTATAATTATCACTGTGCTTTAATTAACAGAGACACTGTGCTGAAAGGAAGCAGTTTGTTTCTCTGTAGCGTTGAGAAATTGGGAAGGAGGAGTTGTCCATTTACCATTACTCTGTATAAAGGTGGAGACAAAAGAGCTTTAAAGACATGCAGTTGGGTGAATTGGCATTTCTAATGTGCCCATATTGTGTGATTGTGTGTGTCTGTGTCTTGTGATGGACTGACATCTCACCCAGGGTGTGCCTCTGCCTAGTGCCCAGTGCTGTCTGGGATATGCCCCAGGTCGGGCAGTTGGAAGATGGATGGATGGATGGATGGATGGATGGATGGCTGGATGGATGGATGGATGAATGAACATGTGTGCTTGCCCATGTGCATGCAGGACAGTGGCATGCTGTCAGTTCTTTGTTAC